>SJYX01020533.1:0-34617 GCA_006410675.1 Oreotragus oreotragus | reverse complement strand
ACATTAAGAAGATAAAGAGAAACAAACAGAAGCAAATTTTGGAAGAAGCAGCTCAATAGAAGTCAAGGTATAAGAGAATTGTGAAAAGGATATCATCGAAGGCTTTCTGTTTTGAAATGATATGATTTACTTCTCTTTTTCATTCAATAAAGACATTCAACTCTTAACTGCAAAAAAAAAAGTTTTAAGTTTTTAACAAAGAATTAGAAAAAATAAAGAATAACGAGAGTTGAAGATACAATAACTGAAATGAAAAATACACTAGAAGCAATCGATAGCAGAATAAATGAAGTAGAAGAATGGATAAAGGCAAGAAGACAGAGTGGTGGAAATCACCGCCATGGAACACAGGAAAAAGAATGAAAAGAAAGGACAGTCTAAGAGGCCTCTGGGACAACACCGAGCACACCAACATTCACGTTATATGGGCTCCAGAAGAAGAAGAGAGAAAGGGCCCGGGAAGATATTTGAAGAGATAATAGCTAAAAGCCTCCCTGACATGGGAAAGGAAACTATTGGAAAAGATACCATGCTACGTGGGGAACCAGAGGTCATAGGGAAGAAGTGTCTTCAGGGGACAGTGATTCCTTAAGCAAAATATCATAAAAGACACTCTGCCCCGTCAACGTCAGACATTCACTAGCAGTACTGAGCAATCAAGTGTTCTCTTGACTACAACTTGAAACCTTTATCCCAGAACATCGTGGAACTTCCCTTTCATCTACAGATCTTCACATCACCTATTCTGGCAAAGTTCATTTTGTAAAACTGTGGGGCGTTCTTGAAAGCTAGAGGAAAATATACAGTGTGTATGCCAAGGGATGCTTTTAACTTGCTATTTAAATAAGCCCTATGCATGGGGAACAATTAATAGCTACATTGCCCTGCCTACCTCTCAGAAAGAAGTGGCTAAAAATGAGGCCATTCATTTAGAAAATGCCAAATCTTGGTAGATGGAAGGGATAAATTAGGAGTTTGGGATTAGTATATACACACTATATAAAATAGATAACCAGAAAAGGGACCTACTGTGTAGAATAGGGAACTATATCCAATATCTTATAATGAAAAGAATGAAAGAGAAAGAAAAAAACCCACACATATGTATAACTGAATCACTTTGCTGTACACTTGAAACTAACACAGCATTGTAAATCAACTACATTTCAATAAAAAAAACTCTTAAAAATTAAAGAGAAGGCACAATTTCTAGGTAATCTGTTGTTAACACATTGTACTAAAACCCACCATCATTCTTTCTCTTTTCCAAGCAAGCAAAAACAAAGCCAAAAGCAATATATTGGTCACCACTGACCAGACTCCAGCCTTGTTTCAGCAGCACCTCCTTGACTCAGGGCCACCATCAGCCTGCTCACAGAGGAGTCCTTCCTCTGCTCACTCCTCACGTCTCCCTGCCCTCGGACAATTTAATCAGAACATCTCCGGCGGGGGTGGGGAGAGGGGGGAGAGGTTCTCTCTGAAATAACAACCACCACCACCAAACATAAAACTCGGGTGAAACGGTTATTTCCAAGGCTGCCTGCGCTGTGCTTTCTGTATCACCCGTAACATGCTGTCTAATCAAATGACCAGCCTCGCTTTCACTCTCACTTTGTCACTAGTTAAATCTTTGGTGACTTAACTTGTCAGTCCTAGAGATCACTTACTTGGAAAGAATGTCTCAAAAGCACAATGTAGAAGCCTCTTGGAAAGACTCATCTTTATTTTACAGCTACTCATTAGATGGATTTGTTCCAACTAGAAGTGAAAAGATTCCCAAGCATGTAGCTGAATGGAAATTTTGTTTCAGACACCAACCTTTGACTGGAAGGCTTGGCATTGTCTGTCAGGAGAAAAACCAAGTAGAATTCCCCCAGAAACAACGGCCTCTGCGTTCATGAGGACAGCCCAGCGTGGAGGGGTAACTGCCATGCCTTGCCATCATCAGTGGGTCTCAAGACTGTTACCTGTCAACAACTCCAACACATAGTTGACTCTTCCATCCTGCCCTGCTCCCCATCACTCCCCAGGAGGCCCTTTCATAGCCCCACACCATCACGGTGCCTGAAACATCCCCACCCTCTGCACCCAACTCTCCTCCCTCTCCTAAACTCTCATTCATGCTCCCAAACCCAACACAACAGTCACATTCCCAGCAAAGCTGGTCCCTCGATGGGCCCCCTTGATGGGCCCCCACCTCAGCACAACCAGGTTCCGTGGGTTCTACAGCCACCTTTGTTTCAGCCTCTGAAAGACAACCATCCAGCTACACACGGCAGCTCTCCTGGACCATGGATCCCACAGCAGCAGTAGGCACCTTTCCTAGATCTCCGAGCATCTCAGTGCCCAGCACAGGGCCTGAAAAGAGGTCGTGCTCACACCTGGATTCTGAGGTCCGGGGGTTGGGGGAGAGGGGAGCTTGACCTGAAATTCAAAGGGGTCACTGAGGCCAACATGGGTTCTCCCATTTTTGCCCCAAGATAAAGCTCTTTGGCCTGGGACAGGCATCTCAGTATCTTCTGATGAACAGGCTGATCAACAGCACAGAAATGCGAGATGAATTCTCCCTCATCCTCCTCCCATTGGGGACTCCTGTTTCTCGGTACCTTTGAATGCTCTCTGGCTTACCCACCTCTTCAGCAGTCTAAGACATCCCCCAACTGGCCAGGAAGGCTGGTGACTACTCTCTCTTCTTTGCCACAACAAAGTGATGATTATCTCTGGCCTCTGACATCCTTGGGCCAGTGCAAACCTGGAAATTCCAGCAGTGGGGGCTGTTGACCAGCACTCGAGGAACCAATGAACAGTCACAGGGTTGCACATTATTTTTTAATTTGTTTCACAGCAAGCTCTAGAAGGCAAGTCATTTATCACTTCCCCACCCTGAAACAACAGAGCATGACAGACAGTAGAGGAGGCTGGGATGCCAGCTGTTGCTTCCCAGAGTTCCTGCAGCAGGCCCCGGCGAACAAAGCAAGGCCTGGGCAGTGTGTCCTCTGCGGATGATGGACACTCAGTCCATGCTCAGCAGCACCAGCACCGCTGAAGTCAAAGCTGTCCATCCAGAAGATTCCACCTTGCATCACAAAATCCAGAGAGGGTTTAACTTCCAGAGGCAGACAGCAGGTGCCATGGCTGGAGGCAAAGTCCTCTGACACTGCCAAGGTCAAAAGTCGACTTAAGGCTAGACGGGAGGGAGGAAGAGTAATGAGGTCAAGGAATCCCTGGACTGCTGAACTGGTGATTTTTTTTTTTTTTTTAAAAGAAATGCTGGATCTGCAGTTCACAATGTTCACAACAAAAGAACGTTGCTTGGGATTCTAGACCTGAGTGAAGAGAAACAAAGGCTGGGCTGACAAAGCCAGAACTTTATTCACAGTAGACCAGTCCTAAGCTAAAATTTTAGAATTTATCAACAATGTCTTTTAAGAATGAAAATTCATAATCCCACCAGGCCAGCTGACAGGGAAAAAGAAAATACACCAATGTTCTCTATTAAACAAAACCACACAGAAATTAATTCAATCTGCCTCCATTTCCACTCCTAATACCTCAGCCACCTCCCACCCTCTTTATATTTAAAAAAAAACCCAAAACACACAAAATTCATGCACACTTGCACGCACTCAAATATTCAAGCGAAACACAAAATACCCAAGGAAACCTTAGGAATCACCTAAGGGTTTTTCATTAGCTCCCCAGATGCTCTGTTTTTCTAGACAAAGAATCAAGTTCTGACTGCCATGTCTAAGCAGTAAAAATCAGAGTCGGCTGAGATCCCCCTCTTCCGTCTCCAGGCTCACTCGTCAATGCAGAAGAACCAACCGTATGTCAAGAGGGAAGGCCAAGGCTGGCGTTCTGTCGGGGGAGCTGCCTGGTTGTCCTGCAGCCGGGGGCCTTCGTGGGGAGCAGTCAGCAGTACCCTCATGGGTACACTCAGCAAGGCCGCCCTGGGGCTCTGTTCCCAAGCATGAAGCTCAGAGTCCAACACCCAGGACACAGGGAGAGGAGCCGGTGTGGACAGGATGCTTGGGGCGGGGATTTCTGGAGACTGAGCTTTACTGCTTGTGGGCATGAGAACAGATACCTAAAGCAAACCATCATGAGATATCACAGACGGCAGCGCCGGAAGAGAGGATGCACTCCAACTCTGCATCTTACATGCAGTCCATTTATGGAGAAAGCAGAGAGGTGGTCTGCCCACGACTGTGACCCTAAGAGCTTCCCTGGGTGTTGGCCTACGTCAGTTGATCAGTCTACTGTTTCTGGCCAAGGTCTCTCACCTGAAGTGAGAATCATTTGTTTCCAGAAAGTTAGACTCTCCCATTCAACAGGCCTGGGAAATGCAGAAAAACCAGGTTCTGGAACCAACAAGTCTACACTGACCACCTCCCAGGAGTGATGAAAGCCGGATGCATCTGTTTCTCTGCCTTATCCTGCAGACTCTCCCCCAACCCCCAACATTTTGTAAAAATAAATAATTCAAAATAGAATGAAAATCCCAGGCAAGGACAGTTGCTGGCCTGAACATGTACTCTGTCTCTTAACAGACTCATGAAACTCATACCTGCAGTTCATTCCCAGGCTCAGGGTGGATGGGAGAGTCTGACCTGCTGGGGCAGCACATGAACTCCTGGGACAGCAATTACAGACCAGCCCTGGCCCCTTATATATTAAATTTATCTTCATAAATAGAGCATCCCAACTCAAGTGACCATAATAAAGAAAGCCAAAGCTTGAGTGTTTTCTTCAAATAGCTACACACACCCTCAAATATCTATGAAACTATATTCAATATATCCACATGGCAAACTGGACAGCTCTTTATGAGCGCTTCAGTTGTCATGATAGTCAAAGGCCAAGTCTCAGACAGACCCAAATACCCATCCCTGTTGGATAACGGAGACTAAGATGCAAAGCTCACTTTGCAATAAGGCTCATGACAAATACCTTTAAAGAAAAAGCCCGATTAATTTGATTTGTAAATTATTTGATTCCTGTCCTCCCACCCCCCACCACCAAACTTGGAACATACTCAAATTTTCAAGGTCACATCTATGACATAAAACCGGCCCACCAGACCACTAGATATGGTCCAGTTGGGTAGGCTGCTGGGCCTACCCATTTATTGATGTGACAGGGTTGGCAATCGCCTTCCCCTCGAGTGAGCATCTCTGAGCTCTGAGCTACGCCGTTCAACCTTAATGTGGGGACCAGCATCACAATGGCAATGAACTGAAGGACAGGTGTCTGGGGTGAAGCTCATCCTAATGGTGGCCAGAAAGCCTATCTTCTAGCCGTCCTAGGAGATTTGGGTTTAGTTTCCCTAGTCTCTTCCCCTGTCAAAAAATATATCAATTTTGATCAATCACATTAGACCACTTTGGTTAGATCACCGTAACCATTAAGAGAAACTGGAGCAAACAGATGATTGGCCCATTAGGAAAACCGAAGTGTAGTAACCCCCCCATGGAGCCTTCATAGCTCATCTCTTGAAGGTGCAGTGTCCAGGGAGGCTGGTGGTGGCAGGGCCTCTGTGTTCTTTGCATTGCGATGGATGCGGCTTTGCTTCCGGGACTTCCAGGCATGTGTCCTGTCCCAGTCAGTGGCCACTGTCTCATTGTCCCAGATGGTCGAGGTTTCCGTGTCACTCAGATACCCTGGCTGGCCTGTGTAGTGCGTTGGGTAGATGAGCAAGGGTTCTGCAGAGAAGGCTTTCAAGTCCCTGGATTCGTAATGCTCCATGTACTCAGCCCTGAAAACAAGAGGTGGACAAGTGGGTGAGGGGGCAGGACACTTATGGAACAGGGGAAAAGGGTCTTGCTTGTTACCTCCTAAATTCTCATGGATTTGATTATTTTTTAAATTGTGTCTTTGTGGAAAACTTTAGCCTACAAACACAACAGCTTTTTTCTTTAAAGGCTTTCAGATGATTTAAACAAATACACAAAGGAAAAGGTCAGGGTATTTCTGTTAAATTTAGATGGTGGTTTAGTCACTAAGTCATGTCCAACACTTGTGACCCCATGGACTAAAGCCTGCCAGGCTCCTCTGTCCATGGGATTTCCCAGACAAGAATACTGGGATGGGTTGCCATTTCCTTCTCCAGGGGATCTTCCTGACCCAGGAATCGAACCCGGGTCTCCTGCATTGCAGGCAGATTCTTTACCAACTAAGCTAGAAGGGAAGATCCAAATTTAGATAGAGTAGCTTAAAAATGAATTTCGGGTCTTATTCTAAAAATTAACGTTTAAGCTCTGTTGGACCACAATAATAAATAAACTGATCACTGTAGAAAATGCTTTGATCCTGGAGCAGTGAATGAGATGGCTGGGAGCTGGAGTGAAGGTGTGAGTGATGTGGTGTAGGCTTGGAGGCACACCAGATCAGCTTTGCAGTCCAGCAACCTGTGAGTGTAAATGAAGGGACAAGGAGCCCTCCCTCCCAGGGCTCCTCTGCCGATTACATGTGGTGACATCTGCTCAGCAACTAGGTTTCAATTTCCTTTCTGTTAAGAGGATGATGGTTTCTGTCAGGTAGCAGAGATAAAAATCAGTCTCTTACACGTTGTCCATTTTTACTGAGGACAGGAGACAAAATGGGCAAGATGCAGGACAAGAACACTGAACTGCTGCAAAGAGGACCATCTAGGGAGGAGACCACCCAGCAACGAGAGAAGGAGCCAAGGTAGAACCTGGTCTCCTGCTCCACTGATGAATTTAGGAAGCATCGATCAAGCAGCTAGCATGGGTAGAATTTGGACTAGACTCTAAGGACACAGAGATAAAAGATGGTCCCTGCCTCAGACGCTCACAGGTTACTGGGGAGACTGACACATAGACCCATCATTTACCATGTTCTTGATACAAGCACTAGGTCAAACTGAACTCCCGGGCTACAGGAACTCTGAGCATCACACTGTCTTCTGTGGACACCCAGCTCAGAGGCCATCTCCACTCTCCCTGAGCCTCTAACACATCTCTGTGATCGTAGGTATCACAATATATCACAATGGCTGTTCTTGAGTCTGGGTTCCTGACTAGCTTGTGAGTCACTGCCTGGCCAACAGTATACACAGTGGTCTAAGAAACGAACTGAAAAATTTGAGGTGCTTAGGAAGATGACCTTCACCTTGAGGTGTATGGGTTTATGGAAGTAAGAAAATCAAAGATGAGAGGATCGAGCATATTATGTGCAGTTAAGCTACTCACTGGGTATTAAGGAGGATTCCTATGCAAGACTCACCATTTCTGCCTTATAGCTCCTCCTTGTAAAAGGGGGTAATCACTCAAGTTGGCCTCTCTTGTCATGATTATGGAAAGATCATTTAGGAAAGGAGTACCCCTTTTAAAAATACAAAGCATTACCCCATGAATGAATTATGCTCAAGGGACAGGCAGGCAGTTCAGGGCAACTCACACAGGATGCTTGTTGTACATGATTGGCAGAAACTCATCCACTGGTAGCATCTTCCCAAAAGGATCTGCTCCAACCAGCTTCTGTGCTCCTTCCAGAGAGATGACGTAGCCGAGCGTCCAGTAGGAATAGTCAGCTTCAACCAGATTTGCCACATTGGGCACGGCTTTCTCTGGTTCCTTTACTTGCATCCTCTTCCTACCAATATAACTAAAAGGAAACGGGTGGAGGAGAAAATTCCAATCTGAGTATTAGACATCCATAAGAATGGAGCACAGCTTTGCAGACACTTTTGAAAGCGTGGACCAACTGTGTCTTATTTAAATGTATCACACGACACGGCACAGCACATCAATCATGGTTGTCACCATCTTCCATCAATTTCAGGCCGTTTCTGTGGTTCCACTTATCAATAGCCCAAGTATCCTTGCCTAGCACTTCCCTGGTAGCTCAGAGGTTAAAGCGTCTGCCTGCAATGCAGGAGACCTGGGTTCAATCCCTGGGTGGGGAAGATCCCCTGGAGAAGGAAATGGCACCCCACTCCAGTATTCTTGCCTGGGGAATCCCATGGATGGAGGAGCGTGGTGCACTACAGTCCACGGGGTCACACAGAGTCGGACACGACTGAGTGACTTCACTTTCACTTTCATCCTTGCCTAGCAGGNGGTTCAATCCCTGGGTGGGGAAGATCCCCTGGAGAAGGAAATGGCACCCCACTCCAGTATTCTTGCCTGGGGAATCCCATGGATGGAGGAGCGTGGTGCACTACAGTCCACGGGGTCACACAGAGTCGGACACGACTGAGTGACTTCACTTTCACTTTCATCCTTGCCTAGCAGGCTAAGGCCTGAAAGTTGAAATGTGGAGATCAAAAGATCTTTCAGAAGTTGGAGACAGATGGTGGAGTAGAAGGACTTGAGCTCACCTCCTCTCACAAAAACACCAATATCACAACTAACTGCTGAATGACTATCGACAAAAAAAGGCCAGAACCCACCAACAAAGATATTCTACACCCAAATACAAGGAAGTCACAATGAGATGGAAGGAGGGGCACATTCACGATAGCATCAAATCCTGCACCCACCAGGTGGATGATTCACAAAGGGAAAAAATAATTATTTCTTATAAGTTCTCCCACACGGGTGAGAGTTCTGAACCTCATGCCAGGCTCCCCAGTGTGGGGGTCTGTGATCAAGAGGAGGAGTCCCTCAGAACACTCAGCCAGGGGGCTTGATTGCAGGAGCTCCACAGGAATGGGGGAAACAGAAACTCCACTCCTGGAGGGTACACACAACGTCCCGTGCACAGCAGGACCTGGGCAAAAGCAGCGACTTCAGAGGAGTGCGGGACAGAGCTACCTGATGGTCTTGGAGTGTCTCCTGGGTGGGTGGGGGAGTGGCTATGACTCACCTGTGGGGGCCAGGACACTGGGGGCAGGCACACCAGGGAATACTCACTAGTGTGAGCAAGTGAGTATAAATATTATTTAAAAATAATATTTAAAGGAATAAAAACATGATCATCTCAATATATTCAGAAAAAAACTTTCGACAAAATTCAACACCCATTTAAAAAAAAAAAAAAAAAACTCTCCAGAAAGCAGGCACAGAGGAAACCTACCTCAACATAATAAAGGCCAAATATGACAAACGTATAGCTAGGAGCCTGGTGGGCTGCAGTCCACAGGGTCGCTAAGAGTTGGACACGACTGAGCAACTTCACTTTCACTTCTCACTTTCCTGCATTGGAGAAGGAAATGGCAACCCACTCCAGTGTGCTTGCCTGGAGAATCCCAGGGACGGGGGAGCCTGGTGGGCTGCCATCTATGGGGTCACACAGAGTCGGACGTGACTGAAGCGACTTAGCAGCAGCAGCATCATTCTCAAAGGTGAAAACCTGAGAGCATTTCCTCTAAGAGCAGGAACAAGACAAAGATGTTCACTCTCACAGTTCTATTCAACATAGTTTCAGAAGTCCTCCATAGCGATTAGAGAAGAGAGAGAAATAAAGGGAAATCAAATTAGAAAAGAAGTTAAACTGTCCACTGTTGCAAATGGTCTGATCCTACACATAAGAAATCCTAGAGACACGACCAAAAACTACTAGAACTCATCAATGAATTTGGTAACGTTGTAGGATACAAAATTTTTCAAGTCTTTTTACTTCAAAAACTAAAACTAGAACTGCCATATGATCTTGCAACCCCACTCCTGAGCATACACCCAGAGAAAACCATAATTTGAAATGATACACACATCCGGTGTTCATAGAAGCACTATTTATAATAGCCAGGACATAGAAGTAACCTAAATTTCCATCAACAGAGAAATGGATAAAGAAGGTGTGGTACATATACACAACATTACTCAGCCATAAAAAAGAATGAAATAATACTATTTATAGAATCATGGATGAACTTAAAGATTACCATACTAAGTGAATTAAGCCGAACAGAGAGACAAATTTCATATGATATCACTAACATGTGGAATCTGAAAAAATGATGCACACAAACTTATTTACAAAATATGTCACAGACTTAGATAACAAACCTATAGTTACCAAAAGGATAAGGGGTGTGTTGCGGGGGAGGGATAAATTAGGAGGTTGGGATTAGCACATACACACTATTATTTATATAACAGATAATCAACATAGACCTACTATATAGCACAGGGAAGTATACTCAAGATATTTTATAATAACCTATATAGGAAAAGAATCTCAAATATAAATGAATCAATTTGCTATACGCCTGAAACTAACAAAACATTGTAAATCAACTATACTCCAATACTTTTTAAAAAATCTTCAAAAAATTTCATGACAAAAAGCAGATTTTTTTCAGATTGTTTCCCAAAGGTAGTGTAGGATTTTCAGCTGTGTTTTTAGAGGTTGGAAGGGGACAACAAAGACCAGATGTGAGAATCCCGAGTTTGCTTTCAAGTCCCTAGAGTTTCAGTCTGGGGACTTGATACTTTCTGTGCAGCTCTCCAAATGCTGGTGGTAAACACAAGAAAGAAAATGCTTTGGAAAAGATACAGTGCAAAGCGAAAGACCTAGGAACCCAAGAGTAGCTCAAGAGCGTTTCCCCTGGGAAAGAATGGATGTCACCATTTGCATCCTTTGCTTTCCCTCACCCATCTCTGCCCACGCTTCCTCTGGGGTTCTGCCCTCCATGAACTACTTCTGCAACACAGGATGCACCCTCAACTATTCTCACCATCCCTAGTCTACCCACGGATCTGTGATCCATTACTTTTGTCTGGAGCCTAGTTGCTTCTGCTTGCCTGGACCAAGTTGAGGAGATCTGGCTTTCTGCCTGTCAGAGAAAGCTGAATTCCTCTATTTTGCTCTAAAAACCATCTCTTTCAATATTTAAGCTATCCTCTTTGTTGAAACATCCTAGGATATATAGAATAAGTCTATGTTCACCTTCAGTTCTTCTGGAGATAAATATAGCCATCTCACAACCACAGCCTCTTAAAAGCAAAGAGCCTGAATTTCTCTCATGTATCAAGTGAAAGAGAAAATCCTAGTGAACACCTGAATTGTGACCAGCGTGACTGAGGAACTAAGCTTATACTCAATTTATTATACTAAATTTAAACTGTAATTTTAAAATTGAAGATGTGTAAAATATTTTTTCTCTTATTCAAAATGTATTATTTTGGTAGGGCTATAGTTTACTTCAACAGTTGAAAATTTAGCATATGAACTGAGGTGTGCTGTATGCATTAAATGCATATTGGATTTTGAAGACTGAATGAAAAAAGAATATAGACTAATTCATTAATAGTTTTAAAATCCTGATTATATGTTAAAATAATATTTGGATATGTTAGATTACATAAAATGTATTATTAAAGTTAATTTCACCTATTTTTATCTTTTTAATATGATTACTAGAAAATTTTAAATGATGTGGCTTCCCAGATGGTGCAGTGGTAAAGAAGTCACCTGCCAATTAAGGAGGCACAAGAGATACAGACTTGATCCCTGGGTCGGGAAGATCCTCTGGAGGAGGAAATGGCAACCCACTCCAGTGTTCTTGCGTGGAAAATCCCATGGACAGAGGAGCCTGGTGGGCTACAGTCCACGGGGTAGCAAAGAGTCAGATATACTGGGCACACACAGAAAATTTTAAATGATATGTCTCACATATTTCTATTGGACACGCTGCCCTAGATGATTTCAATGGCTTGTTCTATTTTTCCCTGCTTACTATTCCCTTTTTCTGGAGAAATTTAATATTGTTGTCACAGACAGCTATATACTTTCATATTTTGAGTTTAAGTACAGTTGCTTTATTCATTTTATAAAGTGAGATGTGAAAAATTGGAAACAGCTATAATTCTCTGTGATTAGATAATAGGTTTCAATGGAACACTTGCACTTGATCAGTCATGGAAATTTAGAAAACATCTCCCCCGCTCCATCCCCATATCCTTAGAACAATAACTCTTCTTTCTTGGATTCATTGGTATGCTTTCCTGAGAAATGCATCAACCAAACTACAAGTGAACAAGGACATCTGTCAATCCTAAGCCTTAGACTCCCCAAGTCCAGTCCTCTGACTCCAAGGCTTAAGTGAAAGTTGCCTTTGTACATGTCACGTAAGCATGAAATAGCTTTCAAGCTCTATGCCTGTGGGGCCTTAACCGCAGGCTGCAGGGCCACAGACTCAGGAAGCCTGAGGTGCAGAACTCCTAGAGGATTCTGGGGACAACGATCAGAAGAGGCAGTGCAGAATCTCATCACATGACTGACACCTGACAGGGAGCCAATCCCTGCATTACATAGTCCTGGGGCCAACTCCCACGGCTACTTGGGCCATTATGAGGTTTCCTCTGAGCTCAGAACAGTACATTTTCTAAGAGAACAAGTATTCCTCCCGAGTGCATAGTTAAGTTTCCCTCCGAGGATGGGAGGAACGGGGACAGCTTGTGGGCTGCAGCTGCTAAAGGAACAGCCTCTGATCTGATGAAATTGCCTTTGACACACAGCTGGGAAGTGAATATGACACTTGGGAACTTTCTGCCTCATTGGAGAGAAGTAAAAAGTGTCATCTCATTGTAAAAACAAAATGAGAGAGAGAGAGAGGGCTCAGTTCCCAGAGAGAGAGAGAGCACGCTCAAGCGTTCAGTTCCCGGAGGTAGCAGGCAACGCGCATTAACTAAATGTCAGTTCAGAGCCAGGACTCCCTTGGTGAGTCTGGTTTTCCTAAGACAGCCTCTGACTCTCCAAACCCAGCTGTCAGTGTTCTCCCTATTTGTACAGCTCCCCTCCCCAGCAGGTGCTCTCCCACTGACCTTCCAATCCCTCCCCTCTCCCCGCCGACCCATCATCAGAGACTGCAGAGGAAACCCATCCTCCAGGGAGCTGATGCTCAAGTGTGACACAGGACCCTTGCCCTGGCACGGGTCCTCCCTGGACACGCTCTATGCACCATGCTGCTTCACGGGTGGGTTTCTGCTGCATTCTCAGGTAAATGCTTATTCTGAAAACCCCAGATCTGCAGGCAGATTCCAAGTCTCAAAGAATTTCCCATACTTTCTCACCCTGAAGAACATATAGATGCAAAAGTGAAAGTGTTAGTCACTCATTCATGTCTGACTCTTTGCGACCCTGCCAGGCTCCTCTGTCCATGGGATTCTCCAGGCAAGAATACTGGAGTGGGTAGCCATTCCCTTCCCCAAGGGATCTTCCCAATCCAGGGATCAAACCCAGATCTCCNCAGCTCTCCAAATGCTGGTGGTAAACACAAGAAAGAAAATGCTTTGGAAAAGATACAGTGCAAAGCGAAAGACCTAGGAACCCAAGAGTAGCTCAAGAGCGTTTCCCCTGGGAAAGAATGGATGTCACCACTTGCATCCTTTGCTTTCCCTCACCCATCTCTGCCCATGCTTCCTCTGGGGTTCTGCCCTCCATGAACTACTTCTGCAACACAGGATGCACCCTCAACTATTCTCACCATCCCTAGTCTACCCACGGATCTGTGATCCATTACTTTTGTCTGGAGCCTAGTTGCTTCTGCTTGCCTGGACCAAGTTGAGGAGATCTGGCTTTCTGCCTGTCAGAGAAAGCTGAATTCCTCTATTTTGCTCTAAAAACCATCTCTTTCAATATTTAAGCTATCCTCTTTGTTGAAACATCCTAGGATATATAGAATAAGTCTATGTTCACCTTCAGTTCTTCTGGAGATAAATATAGCCATCTCACAACCACAGCCTCTTAAAAGCAAAGAGCCTGAATTTCTCTCATGTATCAAGTGAAAGAGAAAATCCTAGTGAACACCTGAATTGTGACCAGCATGACTGAGGAACTAAGCTTATACTCAATTTATTATACTAAATTTAAACTGTAATTTTAAAATTGAAGATGTGTAAAATATTTTTTCTCTTATTCAAAATGTATTATTTTGGTAGGGCTATAGTTTACTTCAACAGTTGAAAATTTAGCATATGAACTGAGGTGTGCTGCATGCATTAAATGCATATTGGATTTTGAAGACTGAATGAAAAAAGAATATAGACTAATTCATTAATAGTTTTAAAATCCTGATTATATGTTAAAATAATATTTGGATATGTTAGATTACATAAAATGTATTATTAAAGTTAATTTCACCTATTTTTATCTTTTTAATATGATTACTAGAAAATTTTAAATGATGTGGCTTCCCAGATGGTGCAGTGGTAAAGAAGTCACCTGCCAATTAAGGAGGCACAAGAGATACAGACTTGATCCCTGGGTCGGGAAGATCCTCTGGAGGAGGAAATGGCAACCCACTCCAGTGTTCTTGCGTGGAAAATCCCATGGACAGAGGAGCCTGGTGGGCTACANATATGATTACTAGAAAATTTTAAATGATGTGGCTTCCCAGATGGTGCAGTGGTAAAGAAGTCACCTGCCAATTAAGGAGGCACAAGAGATACAGACTTGATCCCTGGGTCGGGAAGATCCTCTGGAGGAGGAAATGGCAACCCACTCCAGTGTTCTTGCGTGGAAAATCCCATGGACAGAGGAGCCTGGTGGGCTACAGTCCACAGGGTAGCAAAGAGTCAGATATACTGGGCACACACAGAAAATTTTAAATGATATGTCTCACATATTTCTATTGGACACGCTGCCCTAGATGATTTCAATGGCTTGTTCTATTTTTCCCTGCTTACTATTCCCTTTTTCTGGAGAAATTTAATATTGTTGTCACAGACAGCTATATACTTTCATATTTTGAGTTTAAGTACAGTTGCTTTATTCATTTTATAAAGTGAGATGTGAAAAATTGGAAACAGCTATAATTCTCTGTGATTAGATAATAGGTTTCAATGGAACACTTGCACTTGATCAGTCATGGAAATTTAGAAAACATCTCCCCCGCTCCATCCCCATATCCTTAGAACAATAACTCTTCTTTCTTGGATTCATTGGTATGCTTTCCTGAGAAATGCATCAACCAAACTACAAGTGAACAAGGACATCTGTCAATCCTAAGCCTTAGACTCCCCAAGTCCAGTCCTCTGACTCCAAGGCTTAAGTGAAAGTTGCCTTTGTACATGTCACGTAAGCATGAAATAGCTTTCAAGCTCTATGCCTGTGGGGCCTTAACCGCAGGCTGCAGGGCCACAGACTCAGGAAGCCTGAGGTGCAGAACTCCTAGAGGATTCTGGGGACAACGATCAGAAGAGGCAGTGCAGAATCTCATCACATGACTGACACCTGACAGGGAGCCAATCCCTGCATTACATAGTCCTGGGGCCAACTCCCACGGCTACTTGGGCCATTATGAGGTTTCCTCTGAGCTCAGAACAGTACATTTTCTAAGAGAACAAGTATTCCTCCCGAGTGCATAGTTAAGTTTCCCTCCGAGGATGGGAGGAACGGGGACAGCTTGTGGGCTGCAGCTGCTAAAGGAACAGCCTCTGATCTGATGAAATTGCCTTTGACACACAGCTGGGAAGTGAATATGACACTTGGGAACTTTCTGCCTCATTGGAGAGAAGTAAAAAGTGTCATCTCATTGTAAAAACAAAATGAGAGAGAGAGAGAGGGCTCAGTTCCCAGAGAGAGAGAGAGCACGCTCAAGCGTTCAGTTCCCGGAGGTAGCAGGCAACGCGCATTAACTAAATGTCAGTTCAGAGCCAGGACTCCCTTGGTGAGTCTGGTTTTCCTAAGACAGCCTCTGACTCTCCAAACCCAGCTGTCAGTGTTCTCCCTATTTGTACAGCTCCCCTCCCCAGCAGGTGCTCTCCCACTGACCTTCCAACCCCTCCCCTCTCCCCGCCGACCCATCATCAGAGACTGCAGAGGAAACCCATCCTCCAGGGAGCTGATGCTCAAGTGTGACACAGGACCCTTGCCCTGGCACGGGTCCTCCCTGGACACGCTCTATGCACCATGCTGCTTCACGGGTGGGTTTCTGCTGCATTCTCAGGTAAATGCTCATTCTGAAAACCCCAGATCTGCAGGCAGATTCCAAGTCTCAAAGAATTTCCCATACTTTCTCACCCTGAAGAACATATAGATGCAAAAGTGAAAGTGTTAGTCACTCATTCATGTCTGACTCTTTGCGACCCTGCCAGGCTCCTCTGTCCATGGGATTCTCCAGGCAAGAATACTGGAGTGGGTAGCCATTCCCTTCCCNATTTCCCATACTTTCTCACCCTGAAGAACATATAGATGCAAAAGTGAAAGTGTTAGTCACTCATTCATGTCTGACTCTTTGCGACCCTGCCAGGCTCCTCTGTCCATGGGATTCTCCAGGCAAGAATACTGGAGTGGGTAGCCATTCCCTTCCCCAAGGGATCCTCCCAATCCAGGGATCAAACCCAGATCTCCTGCATTGCAGGTGGGATCTTTACCATCTGAGCCACCAGGAAAGCCCCCAAACCAGTGGGTATCCCCTACCTACTTCTTGTTGCTGGGAACATATATGGAAAGAAAGCCAGGTAAGTGGAAACTTGAGCCCACCTCACATGAGCTGGGGCTCTCAGTGCTTAAAGAACTGAAAGAGTTCTCAGGACTCTTAGAAAAGCTTGTCGTTTTGTCACTCACATCAGCTCCCAATCCAGCTGAACTCGATCAATGTCATCCATCAGTTTCATCAGCTTCTTTTTAAACTGATGTTCAAAACGCACATCGTCCTCAATAACAAGAGTCTTCTCCAGCTCCCGGTCAATTACCTGTAAAGGTCAGGGGGAAGATACCCTATGAAAAGTTGATACTTATTTATCGAATCAAAATGGGTATTAAAAAGTCAAAAGTATAGTAGCATGACACATAATAGCTCATAACTGGCATCTTGGCGAAGGTTCATCAGCCGTAAAATGGTCCCCCTTTCCTCCCTTCTCATTACACAACTGCACATCTGAACGAAGCATTATTCACCTCTTTCCAGACAGAGTAGTGGCTAAGGAAGCAGCCGATTTCACCCCTGGTTAGAGGCCTGGAGGAGTAGGGATCTCGATATCCAGGCAGCATTTCAATATTCAGGGCCTTCAGCTGGCTTGTGTTGAGTGCCCTGTAAGATAGAACATGCCCCTAAATTAACACATTGAGAGGTCCCCACCGCAGAAGCCAGGAGGGAGAAGTCTGAGTATTCCCCAGGGCCTTTATGCACACTGAGCAGGGCTCCTTAGAAGCTCCTCAGGGTTAGTGTGTTGTAGCATTATGAGCTTTGTGAAGACAAGACGAGGTCTTATATTTTATGTATCCCTCACAACACCCAACGTAGTTCTAAGTATCATCGGTTTTTTGGCACCTTTGAAAAAGTATTTTCCTAATGAAGGAGAGTGGCTAATAGAACCATTAAATATTATTAAACACTGGAAGGAATGAGGACAGGAAAGAATCATAAGAGGAATTGTACACATGTGTACATCTTTCCTTTGGAGCCAAAAGTTAAAATGCAGAGAGAGTCATGTAAGCAAGAGAAGTGACTCACCACAAACAAAGTATTCTCAGGAAGATTAATAGCTGATTCTCATCTGAAACCATGGAGGCCAGAAGGTTGACAAATTCAAAGTGCCGACTCAGAGAGACTCAACCAAGAATGCTGTAACCAGTCAAGCTAGACCTCAAAAATGGAAAAACCAGGATGTCCCAGATAAACAAAAACAGTGTCACTAGTAGATCTGCTCTACGAGAAATGCTAAAGGGAATCCCTCAGGCCAACATGAAAGGAAACTAGAGAAGAACTCAGATCCACATAAAGAAATGAACGCATTGGTAAAAGGAAGTGCAGGTGTTTGCTTTCATGCTAAGTCATATCAGTTGTGTTTGGCTCTTCGTGACCCGATGGACTGCAGCCTGCCAGGCTCTTCTGTCCACGAGATGCTCCAGGCAAGAATACTGGAGTGGGTGGCCATGCCCTCCTCCAGGGGATCTTCCTGGCCCAGGGACTGAACCCGTGTCTCTTATGTCTCTTGCATTATCAGGCAGGTTCTTTACCACTAGCGCCACCTGGGATAGGTTAACATAAACAGTATAAGTATCCTTTTGTTCATAATTTTTTCCCTTATCTGATTTAAATATAGCTGATAAAGCAGTAAGAGCAAATAATGTATAAAGAGCATATAAAGAAATAATTAGTGTGACAATAGAACAAAGGAAGGGGAAGGAATAAAGCTATATAGCTGTTAAGTTTTTCCATAGTATTGAAGTTGCTATTTTTTTTATTGAGATGTAATTGACATATAACGTTAGTTTCAGCTGTACAATATAAGGATTCAATATTTTGTACTTTAACATCTTAATTCTTTTGTTTATATTTCTGTATATTTTTAGTTATTAGTGATTGCCCTAGGGATTATAATTAACATCTTAATTTATAGCCATCAAGTTCATATTGATAGTAGGGTCCTAGAAGAAAACAAGGGGATAAGACTCCTTGACACTGCTTTGGTGATGATTTTTTGGATTTGACACTGAAATTAAAGGCAACCACAGCAAAATACACATTCGTCAACTGTATGTGCAGCATTCTCTAAGAAAGACCATATGTTAGACTATACAGACCATAAATAAAGCCTCAGTACATTTTAAATGGTTGAATTCATACCAAGTATGTTCTATAACCACAATGAAATTAAAAATTGATAGGAAACTTGGAAAATTTACAAATATGTGAAATTAAACAATATACTCCTTGATAGCCAATGAGTCAAAGAAACCACAGAGGAAATGAGAAAATATTTTGAGACAAATGACAATGAAAACAGCATACCAAGCCTTACAAGATGCACCTAATGCAGTACTTAGAGGGCTAGTTACAGGTATAAATGTCTATGTTTAAAAAAAAGAATCTTAAATAATCTGCTTCTCCATTTTGAGAAACTGGAAAAAGAGCAAACTAAATGCAAAGCAAGCAGGAATAAGGAAATAAATGAAACATAGAACAGAAAAACAGACAAAAACTTGACCAAAGTTGGTTCTTTGGAAAAGAACAAAACTGATAACACTTTTAGCCACATAAAAAGAGTAGACTCAAATTATTAAAAATTAAGAATGAAAGAGGGAGCAATCCTTACTGGTCTTGTGGAAATAAAGAGGATTACAAGAAAATACTGTGAACAATTATACATCAACAAAGTAGATAGCCTAGGTAAAAAGCGCACATTGCTCAAAAAAAAAAAAAAAAAAACTCAAGAAATAGAAATTCTGAATACCTATAACAGTTAAAAAGGNGCATTGGTAAAAGGAAGTGCAGGTGTTTGCTTTCATGCTAAGTCATATCAGTTGTGTTTGGCTCTTCGTGACCCGATGGACTGCAGCCTGCCAGGCTCTTCTGTCCACGAGATGCTCCAGGCAAGAATACTGGAGTGGGTGGCCATGCCCTCCTCCAGGGGATCTTCCTGGCCCAGGGACTGAACCCGTGTCTCTTATGTCTCTTGCATTATCAGGCAGGTTCTTTACCACTAGCGCCACCTGGGATAGGTTAACATAAACAGTATAAGTATCCTTTTGTTCATAATTTTTTCCCTTATCTGATTTAAATATAGCTGATAAAGCAGTAAGAGCAAATAATGTATAAAGAGCATATAAAGAAATAATTAGTGTGACAATAGAACAAAGGAAGGGGAAGGAATAAAGCTATATAGCTGTTAAGTTTTTCCATAGTATTGAAGTTGCTATTTTTTTTATTGAGATGTAATTGACATATAACGTTAGTTTCAGCTGTACAATATAAGGATTCAATATTTTGTACTTTAACATCTTAATTCTTTTGTTTATATTTCTGTATATTTTTAGTTATTAGTGATTGCCCTAGGGATTATAATTAACATCTTAATTTATAGCCATCAAGTTCATATTGATAGTAGGGTCCTAGAAGAAAACAAGGGGATAAGACTCCTTGACACTGCTTTGGTGATGATTTTTTGGATTTGACACTGAAATTAAAGGCAACCACAGCAAAATACACATTCGTCAACTGTATGTGCAGCATTCTCTAAGAAAGACCATATGTTAGACTATACAGACCATAAATAAAGCCTCAGTACATTTTAAATGGTTGAATTCATACCAAGTATGTTCTATAACCACAATGAAATTAAAAATTGATAGGAAACTTGGAAAATTTACAAATATGTGAAATTAAACAATATACTCCTTGATAGCCAATGAGTCAAAGAAACCACAGAGGAAATGGGAAAATATTTTGAGACAAATGACAATGAAAACAGCATACCAAGCCTTACAAGATGCACCTAATGCAGTACTTAGAGGGCTAGTTACAGGTACAAATGTCTATGTTTAAAAAAAAAGAATCTTAAATAATCTGCTTCTCCATTTTGAGAAACTGGAAAAAGAGCAAACTAAATGCAAAGCAAGCAGGAAGAAGGAAATAAATGAAACAGAGAATAGAAAAACAGATAAAAACCAGACCAAAGTTGGTTCAAGAACAAAACTGATAACACTTTTAGCCACATAAAAAGAGTAGACTCAAATTATTAAAAATTAAGAATGAAAGAGGGAGCAATCCTTACTGGTCTTGTGGAAATAAAGAGGATTACAAGAAAATACTGTGAACAATTATACATCAACAAAGTAGATAGCCTAGGTAAAAAGCGCACATTGCTCAAAAAAAAAAAAAAAAAAACTCAAGAAATAGAAATTCTGAATACCTATAACAGTTAAAAAGGCTGAATTTGTAAAGTTAAAAACAAAGTTCCAAAACATGGTCCAGGACCAGATAGCTTCAGTAAAGAATTCAGAATTCTGCCAAACATTTAAAAAATTAACACAAATCTTTCAAACCCTTACCAAAAATTGAAGAGGGTGCACCCAACTTATTCTATAAAGTATCATCCTGATACACAACCAGAAAAACATCACAAGAAGATGAGAGACCAATATACCTTAAGATAAATAGAAAAATCCCCAAGAAAATACTAGGAGACAGAATCCAGCATCACAGAAGAGGGATTATACATCATGACCAGATGGGATTTATCCCAGGATTGTAAGGTTCATTTAACACGTGGGAAAAAAAAGTAACACATCATTATTAATGGACAAAAATTCCACAATCATCTAAATAGACATAAAACTTGACAAAAATCCAACTGTATATGGATTAACTATTTATATTCCCCCAAGTTCACATGTTGATAAGGAGGTGGAGCCATAGATCCTAAGGTAGAACTTTCATAAATGAGATTAGTGCCCTTATAAGAAAGCAAAAGCTTGCTTTCTCCCCTCTCTTTGCTCTCTGCCATAGGAGAGTATAGCAAGAGGACAGAGATCATGCTGAGTTGCTAAGCTGGGTCTGACTCTGTGACCCCATGAACTGTAGCCCACCAGGCTCCCCAGTCCATGGGATTTCCCAGGCAAGAATACTGGAACGGGTTGCCATTTCCTTCTCCAGGGGATCTTCCTGACCCAGGGATCGAACCTGCAGCTCCTGCATTGGCAGGCGGATTCTTTTGCCACTGGGAAGTCCACAGGAAGAGGATCACCATCTCAAAGCAGGACGAGGTCTCTCACCATAATCTAGCCATGCTGGCACCCTTCTCTGGAAATTCCCAGCCTCTGGAACTTTGACAAATGTTTGTTGTTTGAGGCACTTGGTCTGTGGTAATTTATTATAGCAGCAAACAAACTAAGACACCATCACCCTTTCAAGATAGAAACTCTCAACCCAATCAAGGCCATCTGTGAAAACTCCAGAGCCAATTATCCTTCTTAATGGTGAAGGACTAAATGTTTCTCCTTAATAACAGGAACAAGCCACGCCTGTCCACTCTTATCATTTCTATCCAACATTGTACTTGAGGATTTAGCCAAGGATTACCCCCATGACTTTTTGTTCCTCATCCTTATTCAACAACATCTTGGTGCTCATGGGAGTTTCCTCAGCCTCTGGCTGGCTCAAAAACTGTTGGATTGCACCTCCCAGGACTGCAAGCCTTGTAATTTTGCTAACCTTGAAACCAAAGAAAGAACCCCGAGACAGTGACAGATACATTAATGGTTTATTGGATAGGGGGGTCTTACAAGTCTAAAGCCAAAGATCCTGGAGCATGTCACTCTCTTGTGTACAACAGACAAGAGGCCAGACACTGCAGCAGTCTTCATTACTTGGGTGAGAAGGAGGCTACCATTTATAGGGGGCATTAACAACACACTGGCTCATCAGTTACGAAGGAAACCAATGACTGGGGCAGGGGCAAGCATGTAGGCACTTACTGATTAAGCCCTATAATTAAGAGGATTGGACAGTCATGTGAGTGAAGCAAGGACTGGTCAAGTAGGAGATGTATGGGGAACAAGAGAGGAGTCATCTTGAATGGCCTGATCATACCTACACACAAACAAATTATTAGAACTAACACATGAGTTCAGCAAGGTTGTAGGAACAAGATCAGTATATAAAAATCAACTATTTCTATGCACTTACCAATCTGCAATATAAAAATGAAATGAAGGAAACAATTCCACTTATCACAATATCAAAAAGAGTAAAATACTTGAGAATAAATTTAACACAATTAATGCAAGATATGCAAGTAAAAATTACAAACATCAATCCAAGAATTAAAGATCTAAATAAATGGAAAGATATTCATGACCATGAATCAGAAGACTTCATATTACAGAGTACTTCTTTCAACTGACCTACAGAGTCAATGCAATTTCTATCAAAATCCAAACTTTTCTGTGGAAAATGGTATGCTAATGCTAAAATTTATACAGAAATCCAAGAGACCTAGAATAGCCCTAACAATCTTGAAAAAGAATAACTAAGTTGAAGGGCTTCCTTACATATAAGAAGCTACTGTGAGGAATAATGATTGGCATACACATCAGTGGAACAGAATTGAGAATCCAGCAATAAACCCTTCGATTTAATTAATTTTTTACAAGGTTGCTAAGACAATTCAGTAAAAGAAAGAATAATCTTTTAGCAAATGGTGCAGAGACAACTAGGTAACTTTGTACAAAAGAATGAATTGGACCCTTACCTCACATCATATAAAAACTAGCTCAAAATAAACAGAAGATCTAATGTGTAAGAGATACATATAAAACCTAAAACTATGAAACTCTAAGAAGAAAAGACAGAACCAAGTCTTTATGGCTTTGAATTTGGTAACAGATTCTTAGATATGACATCAAAAGCACAATCAACAACAAAAATATAAACTGGATGTCATCAAATTAACTTCTGTGTTTCAATGGACACCATCATGAAAGTGAAAAGACAGCTCATAAAATGGGAAAAAATATTTTCAGATTATACATCTGATAAAAGACTTGTATGCAGAGAATAAAAAGAACTCTCCCAGCTCAACTAGTTTTCCTTGGTCTATGTGGTCTATGAAGGAGACTGGGGTTATTAGAGGTATTTGAGACTGTGGTTCCCAAACTCTAGTGCATCCAAGAATAGGGTTGCCAGATTTAGCAAGTAAAACACAAAAATATCCAGTCAAATTTAAACAGTAATTTTTTAGTATAAGACCCATGCAATGTTTGGGACAAATTTAACTAGGTGTCCTCTATTCTATGTGGCAACCTTACCCAAGAATCACTCTGAGGCTTCTTAAGTGCCAATTCCCAGCGCAGCCCTAGAGATGTGAAAGCATGTCTATCTCACAATGACTGCAGATTCCGCCCACTGGGACTACACCTCAGTGGGAGAGGGTGCATCTCCACTCCAGCCACAGCGGCAAGGGTTTGAGGAGAAAACTCAACTCACTTTCCATCCACAGCCTCCACAATCTTGACCTCAATCTCCTGTTCATACAGGGTGCGTAACATCCGGTCTCGTCTGTCCTTTCTGCGCTTGAGGTTTATCATGAAAATCTAGTACAAGAAAAAAAAAGGAAAAGAAATACAGGTTACTCAGTTTTTATTTTAGGCTGTTGAAAAGCAAAGGAAGTATAAGGACCAAAGCTTTAGTTAGAATAAGGAGCGGAAAGGTTAGGGGAAACGGTGAAGATTTATGTGTATTTCATATCGGGTCAAAAAGCTATTCTTCAGGAGGCCAAAGGTGAATTAAACCCAAAATATATGAGACCAAGGGGAAGGAAGAAGTTTGGCAAGTGGCTAGACTTATCAAGACTTAAGTCTGCTAAGTGTTTGCGTTGGTCCAATTCCTACATCTCAGTTTCCTCATCTGTAAAATGGAAGTAATACTGGTCCTATCACCTGGGTACAAAATATTAGCTATTCTTGTAATTTATATCCTCTGTAGAAAAATTTAAAGTCATTCCAAGAGTAAGAAAAATCTAGTCTTAACAAATTCCTTTTATTACCAACAGTTCCAAACTGAATTATTAAGGTCTTAATTTTCATAGCTTCTTTACCAGACCTCTTCAACTCTCTTAGACTTTTTCTGAAACAAGTAAAGAAAAAGAACTCTGCCCTTGGGAGTAGCCCTTTGGGGAGAGTCATAATTTCCATATTACATGGATCTGAGGGAAGTCTTAGAAGACATGTACTGGTCCCTGAAGTCCCCAAAATGTGCATTCAGATTGTCCCCCATGAGGGCTCGGTCTTCCTGCAGCTCCTCGCAGTAGCCCTGAAATTCCCGATGACTGCAGTAACACACACCTATCATGAGGCTGCTACTGGGAGTTGCACAGAGAAGGAGGCTGGCCTGATCATTCCTAGATTTAAGGAGCCACAGAAGAACCCAAAGCCTCATGAAAGCTGTTACTGGTAATGAAGCACTTTAATAAGGTCCTTTTCTACCAGCAGTAATAGACTCACTTTGTACATTAAACTAGTCCAGAAAGAGAGGGAGACTTCAGTTGCCAGCGAGAAATTCTGAATAGCACAGGAAACCAGAAGCCTGCAGGAATAAGCTGGACAACACTGGCTTCATCCTAAAGATGCACCTAGATGACTTTGGGGAAGACATCAAACTACGGGGTCCAGTTCCCCTGTTTGTAAAAAGAGGGAGTAGAGCAATCTTATCTTCCAAGGCCAATACAGATTAAATTTTCTATAATATGTGGTTTATTATAAAGCTTGCATTATGTCTAGAATAAAGAAGAAGTCATGTCGTATAAGCAGGCTGGAGTTTTGACTTTACTGAGGGTTAAGCCATGGTTCACACAATCATTCTGAATGAAGTATCAAGACGTTATATGTTTTACCAGATCAAAAGCTGAATTAAGTAAAATTTCAGCTCTTCCTTATAAAATATTCTCACTTCCATCCACTTATACAGCTCAAGGAAAAGAACGGATGGGGGAGCAAGATGTCTTCTTTGAAAAAAAATCATCCATCTGAATCAGAACGAAGTGGATTAGGTATATATCATGATTTTATTACCTCCACTGTTCATCCAACTGTGCAGTTCTTAAAAAAAACAACAACCAATTTCTGTGGTAACTCTATTTGCCCTGTTACTTGGGATTTTATAACAACGAGTTGTGTTCATTTATATGTCATTTTCTTCCTGTTTAGAATCCTACTGTGATGGGAACACATTCCATCTCCTGATTTTAAGGCTATGGGAAGGAACGGGCATTTCCTCATGTGTACACATGGAGCTACCTGAGGTCATGCCAGGAGGGCAAAACGAAACAAAAAACTAACAGAAATACAACAAAAAGTCTCCTCAGACCAAGACCTCTAGTCTGGGAAGACTTCGGTAAATAATAATCCAGTCCGGGGTCCTGCCAGGACAAGTGCAATAAAAGCTGCAGCTATGAAGGGAAAACACAGACAGCTTGGTCATACTTAGTGAATAGTAAGCAGACAAAACGCCACCCAGCCAAATGCAGCCCAGACACTCCAACAAGGTCACAGAGTACAGGGAAGGTTGAAAAAGCCCTGAAATCCCTTTTTCTACAATCCTATCTCTGTTCCAAACAGAGAGATGACTACCAGGGCTCAGGAGAGCAGGGTCCCCATCTCTGTATCTCCATAGAGTTGGCCTTTTTCAGAAGGCTTCTAAAAGTGACCCAGTCCTTGCAAATGGAAGACCAGAGCTAGAAGATTCTGCTTTTGTCCCACAGTATTTGCTCTGATTTGATCCTCATTGGAAGGTGTTTATAAAGGGAAAAATGAATATACATCAAGACCCCTGGGTTCTTTTACCTGGAGACATGAGAGTTAGTGACAGCTGCAGAAAAGGAGAGCTGTAAGTAATATGCGGAAGCCAGTTCAGTATCTGGGGTGGGCCCACCTTTCGGAAGCCCTGACTGTTTATAAAACTATCTACACTTTAATTCTTCTCTACTTTAGTCTAATTCATCTCTATTACACTTAAAACCATCTAATCTCATCTTGCCCTCTGCAGAAATAGCATGACAGTTTCTAACTCCTTTCCAATTAATATTCATGAAATACTCCTTTCCGTTTCTGAAATCTGTCAACAAATAAACTTTATAGAATAAACCCCAACTTCCAGTTCCAGCAGGAATTTAAGATGGCTGTACTTTGGAGACCCATATGACATAGTCCAGGGAGATAAACAAGGCATTTTCTTTCAGTGATTCAGAGTCAATGAGCATAGAGCACAAAGTTTGGCTTATAACATATCACAGATTCGTGGAAAAGTTCCATCATAGTCTGTGGATTCCCAAGGCACTGTCCCAGCCTCCAGATCATCAAGTTCCTGAACATGGATCAGCAGTTATGTGACATGAGGGACCCATGAAGGGTTCAGTAATTTTGGAGTCACAATTGTGGTTCTGCTGAGCATATCACTAAGACAAGCATCTCGTTACATTTCTGCTCAATCGTTATACAATTAAAGTGTAATAATAAATATAGCCCTTGGAGCATTATTATGAAGTTCTTGCCTGCTACAAAAACAAATTTTAGAATGGAGTGCTTTTTTCTCTTTTCCTTTGTCCTCTAAACGCTGCCCTGCGATTTTTCCCATGGAAGAACAGCAAAGAGAAAATAAACCAAAGAATGTTCTGGAATGGTTTCTACTTACTCAGAATAAAGTTAAAGTCCTCTAATACCTAAAACATATATCTTCTTTACCCTACCCTTGAATCTTGATAAAACATGGCAATATCTGCTCTTAGAAAATATTACTTTCATGCCTAATTAGTAACATCTTTCTGACTCAATGATTAATTCACTTTTACCATGATGCTCCTTTTTAAAGATAAGCGAATAACGCACAACAGAAACCGAGAACCTTTTCCAAGTTTCTTTTCAGCAGCCCAGCTGATCTGGCTGACTCTCAGACATGTGCCCAGGCTTGTTGTTCTGATATAAACATATAAACGTGATGTACACATGCTCACACACAGGTGTTCACAAACACAGACGCCTTGCCTACCTCATCAAATCCCATCTTGTCTGGATATTTAGGGACAACTGAGACAAACTGGGAAGGTTCCATTGGAGGACCGTCAACTGGAAGACACAAGAAACATGCAGAGTGCTTTGTCAATGAGAGTTTCAGAGAACAGCATCCCATTTGCAGCCTGACCTCTGGAAACACAACCTGCACGGTCAGGGTAGGGAATAACTGCTCAGTAGTTTTCCAGAGTTAAGTGGGTACACAAGAACCCCAACGGCACTGTGCCGGTTTTGAGAGCACTTGCTTTTATGCAGATTGCAACATTTGCTCCATTTCCCTTAAGACCTATTTTTAAGAATATATGGAGGATAGTTTTAAAGATTTTTATTGGGGTATAGCCGATTAACAATGTTATAATAGTTTCAGGTGGACAGCAAAGAGACTCAGCCATACATATACATGTATCCATTCTTCCCCCAAATTCCCTCCCATATAGCCTGCCATATAACATTGAGCAGAGTACCCTGTGCCATACGGTAGGTCCTTGTTGGTTGTCCATTTTAAATATAGCAGTGCATACATGTCCATTCCAAACTTGGAAGGACATTCAGGGTAATGATTAAGGGTGAAGCCTCTTGGAGTCAGATGATCTGGGTCTAAACTTTGGTCTGTGAAGGTCTGGAGCAGATAGATGACCTCTCTAAGTTTGTTTCTTTCTTTGTGTGTAAAACCAGGATAATAAAGTGAATATCTTGGAGTGTTATAAAATTTAAATGAGACCTACATGCAAAGCACTAACCACAGTAAATCAACACAATAAATGCTCAGTAACTCCCAGTTACTACTCACAGTGGCCTGTGATGAAAGAACTCAGAAATAGGCTAGACTTTTTCTAAAGAATGCTTTTTTTTCTATACATTTAAAGTTGTAAAACTCTGGGACTACTTTTTTTTTTCTTCCATCCAGGCAGGTTTAGCTATAGGTACTCAAAAGACCTTTTATTTTAACATGAACAGGCTTCTCTGTCTGTGGAATNAGGCTAGACTTTTTCTAAAGAATGCTTTTTTTTCTATACATTTAAAGTTGTAAAACTCTGGGACTACTTTTTTTTTTCTTCCATCCAGGCAGGTTTAGCTATAGGTACTCAAAAGACCTTTTATTTTAACATGAACAGGCTTCTCTGTCTGTGGAATTCTAGTGGGTTGCCATTTCCTTCTCCAGGGGATCTTCCTCCGGACCCAGGGATCAAACTCACATCTCCTGCATTGCAGATGGATTCTTTACCATCTGAGCCACCAGGGAAGCCCCTGACTAACACACGCCTCCAAGGGTCAGCCCACATCCCAGAACTTGGTACAGGGCTTACAAGGAAGTTTCCAGATGGGAGGGGTGTCACATCTCAAGTGATAAAAGTTTTCTTTATTTCATATTTCAAAAAAGCTTTATTTAGAAAAGCTTATATATATGTTTTAAAGGTTAGAAATAATATTGATTAAAGAGCCCAAGAAGATATTGAAGATTTTTGTATGCACAAAGTCAAAGTACTCACTTGGTTTTCCTTGAAGACATAATACAAGGAAAATGCTACATAAGAGCAGGCAAATGGGTTGTTTGAGCAACTATTGTTGATGGCCATTGCTACTGTCTATCAATATCCATTCCCCTCTATTTCAGGTATATGAAAGGGGCTTTTTCACCTTGAAGTTAGTCATGGCCATATGAGTTGCTGCTATTCAGATCTACAAACTCTCTTCCCATGCTCCCTACTCAGCCCCACCACAATGATCTTAGTAGCCAATGTTGATATGGAGAAGGCAAAAGTTTGAAGCAGCCTAGAATGGGGTAGCACAGAGTCAGACATGACTGAAGCAACTTAGCAGCCGCAGCAGCAGCAGCAGCAAGATGAGGTGCCGGAGAAGGCAATGGCAGCCCACTCCAGTGTTCTTGCCTGGAGAATCCCAGGGATGGGGGCGCCTGGCGGGCTGCCATCTATGGGGTCGCGCAGAGTCGGATACAACTGAAGCGACTTAGCAGCAGCAGCAGCAGCAGCAATGAGGTGCCAACTCGTGGAAATGAGATTTCAGCATTCTCTATGAGATATCCCAGCATAACTTCAGCTGTCCTGATTGAGATACTGTCCAAAGAATATTTTTTGTTTCACTCACCCTTTATTAGGATATTAAAGAGAAACCATGACATCCAGTTTCTCCTATGATCAAGTCATGTGAAACTGTAGAAACTAGTGAAACAGATTTCCTAAGCCAAACACAAGAGATGATCTTATTATTTCAAACCTGACCCTTACCATCACATTTCTATGAGTACACAGTGAGTGTGTTTCTGTTTCCATTAGCAGCCCAGAACATTTTGGTTCTTCCTGCTCCACCCAACTCCATTAATTTCTTTTAAAATCAACAAATGTTGATTGCAGGGTCACCATGTACAGGGTTAGGTTTTACAAGAAAAAATCTTAACACACCAACTCCTTCCTGTTCATGTTGTTTGAAGAGCTGTCTAGCCCTCCCTGCCTGGGCCTTAGACTTGAGAGGAGGGTAAATTTTGGTCTCCCTGTTGTTCTCTGTTGGTCTGCATTTGGGTTGCCTGGCTTTAATGTTTCAGCTGAAGAGTCTGCTTTTAGCCACTTTGCTTCCATCAAACATGGGTAGTCATTGTGTGCACAGGACAAGTATCCCCCCAAAAGCCACAAGTGGCTGGTCCTGAAAGCCACCACTGAGCAGAAATATGACACACAGGCCTGGGTTTTGTAGCTGAAGGTCGAGTTAAGCCATAGGGAAAAACAGATGATATTAATTAGACCTAAAAGGTGACTATGTGGGGAGAAGGGATGCCTCTTTGCTGTCATCAGACATCCCAGCTTCTGTTCTGGGTCATTTCTGACTCCATCAACCATATTTAATTCAGTCCCTCATTGAATCCCTCCCTATACACGTCCTCAGCCTACTACCACCAGGTGGGATGTGCCTCATTGGTGCCTGAATTGTTTCAAGATTTAGGAATAACAATAATAGTTACTGGTATAGAAATCTACTACCCACTGTACACTCTTGATATACATATTCACATTTATTTAATCTCCACAACATGTTCCACAGGCCAGGTCCCTAATTTTACAGATAGGCAAACAAAGGCTTAAATAACATGCTTAAGGTCACAGAGCTGATAGAGCTGGTATTTGACCCTACCTGCACACGAACCCTTAACTCCCACTCTACCCTGCCCCCAAAGCTAGGCCTTGGTAGCCACTGGCCTCAAGTTGGCCTTGGGCAACGGGGCTGAGCTCACAGAAGATCAGTTGGTAAGTCTTTGCTCCTAGGTGACCATCACGTGTTGCTCTTTCTGTCATCTACACTGGAACAAACTCCACCCAAAGAACAGAGCACCCACCCAGTCATGCCCAGAAAAGCATTTGCAAGATTGTGCTAGGACCAAATCCTAACACGTCTTCATAGTTTCTCCTGGACTTCTTCCACGGCTGCAGCCACCACCCTAGCTCAGGTCTTCACGCACATGTCTGGGCTGTTTTAACACCTTTCAAATGGCACCCCACACCAGTACTCTTGCCTGGAAAATCCCATGGATGGAGGAGCCTGGTGGGCTGCAGTCCATGGGGTCGTGAAGAGTCGGACATGACTGAGCAACTTCACTTTCACTTTTCACTTTCATGCATTGGAGAAGGAAATGGCAACCCACTCCAGTGTTCTTGCCTGGAGAATCCCAGGGACGGTGGAGCCTGGTGGGCTGCCATCTACGGGGTCGCACAGAGTCGGACACGATGGAAGTGACTTAACAGCAACTGCATACACTTGTATTCTCTTTGTCTTGCTCATTATAACTCATTATGCACACTGTGGCCAAAACAATCTTCTCCCTTAGGCATTCTCTATTCTTGACCATACAGTCATGCTTGGCATTTAGGTGCTTTACAATTTGTTAAGTGATTTGTTAAGGATTTCCCTGTAGCTCAAACAGTATAGAATCTGCCTGTGATGCAGGAGGCCAGGGTTTGATCCTTTGGTCGGGAAGATCTTCTGGAGAAGAGAATGGCAACCCACTTCAGTACTCTTGCCTGGAGAATTCCATGGGCAGGGAAGCCTGGTGGGCTACAGTCCATGGGGTCGCAAGGAGTTGGATGTGACTGAAGCAACTAACACACACAAGTGATGTCCTAGTCACCAGGTCATTTTTATCTTCGCTTTTATTGAGGGCAGGGTGTGCTGTTTGGGGCTTCCCAATGGCTGGTGGTAAAGAACCTGCCTGTCAATGCAGGAGATGTAAGAGACTCAAGTTTGATCCCATGGTTGGGAAGATCCTCTGGAGGAGGGCATGGCAACCTACTCCAGTATTCTTGCCTGGAGAGTCCCATGGACAGAGGAGCCTTGTGGGTTTCAGTCCATTGGGTCGCAAAGGGTCAGACACAGCTGAGCAGCTGAGCATCCATGCTTGTAGTCTTTGTCTTGATAGACACAAAAACAGCTCAGGACGCCCAGATGGAATCTTGCCCGAGTTCAAATAGTGAGTGACTGGCAGAGCTGGAACTCAGGTTTCAGATCTTTTGACTTCAGATGCAATATTTTAAACAATCTTTACATGACATTCTGTTGCCTCAAAATGTCATTACCGAGAAGAGGCACCTAAGCTAGCCCATTGTCCAACCAATCTTCTCATGCCTCACAACCCGTTTTCTACTATCCCCTTGACAAGATCAAGCCTCTGTGTCCACGTCCCTCAACTTTCTACCCAACTCCTGCTGTGCTAAATGGGCAAATACATGACGAGAGTGACGCTCAGAAGTGTTTTCATAGCCTATCTCCACCCAATCCAGACTCTTCTACTCTGATCTCTAGAAACTCCAGTCTGAACTTCATAAACTCCCTGATATCTTCAGTCCCTTCACTTTTTCTGAATGTCTCTTTGCTTTTTTGTTTAGACCAAGACTTGGCTTTCCTTTGAGGTCACTGCCTCCCTTTCAGCTGTTGGTGTGGAAGCTGATCTTCCTCATGTCCTCCAACTCACTCCAGCTGGTTTCCCTTCATGCTTCAAAGCCCCAGCTTCTTTGAAGCCTATTGCAGGGCTCAGTACCTCCTGTTCACACTCCCTCAGCCACCGGCTCCCAGTCTCTCTATCCTGCCACTACTCTTAGAAAGAACATCCACAAGGTAATCCCACAGCCAGCAATGCAGCGCCAGCGGTCATCCTCCAGGGACCCACCGCCTTGTCCTCGTCCATCACACAGTACCCAACCTAGACTTCACAGCTCTAACCACCCCTTGGAAGGACCTTTCATTCTCTCCCACTGATCCTGCTTGGTAAAACTCCAATCCTGGTTAAACCCAACTGTTCTCTTCCCACCAAGAACACTGAAGTGAGAAATTCACACTGTTGTGTTGACTGAGTGACTTCAAAATTACAACCATAGATGTCAAATTGGTACTCGATACTGCCAAATGATGCAATTATGCTTCCACAGTAAACTTACTTTCCTACTTTCTGAGAGGTCTATTTTATGCCTTGTCCTTTCTCCTGAAATCAACCTCTCTCCTGAGCTGATGACTGGATCACATATGTAACGGAGAAAATGTTTAAAGCCCAGTTAGACCTATCTTTCCCTTCCACATCAAACCCAGCTGCCTCTCTGCCTACATACCCTGCTTTCCCGTCTGCTACAGCATCCCTGTTCTATCTAGAACTTGTTTTCTCAAGGGCCTTAAATTATCTTCTTTTCTACATCATTAAATTTTCCCTATGTTTTGGAATTTTCTCATTAGCATACAAACAAGTTAAAATCTGATCTTAAAAGAAAAAAACTTAAAAGACAAAACACAATGAAACAAAATAGCCTCTTCCCTTGATTTTTCACTCTCGTACAGACACTACCCTATTTCTCTATCTCCCATGCCAGCAAGAGTCCATTTTCTCATCTCCTCATGGCTCTCTCTTCAGCCCACTCCAGTGACTTTTGTCCTCATCATTGCACTGAAGTAGTTCTTATCAAGGTCATCACAGATCTCTATCTGAGAGAACCAGTGATCAGTTCCTTATCCTCATTTTACTTGACTTCTCAAAAGCAGCTGGTTCCTTCTTGAAACGCTGGCTGTTTGTCTGGCTGTTTGTCTCCCCCTGGGATCTGTCCTCTTCCTTCTCTATGCTCTCCAGCCAAGCAAGTTCACATTGTTCCATGGCTTCGAATATCTTTTTAATGCTGATGACTCTCAAGCGTCTGTTTCCAACTGGAGTCTCTTCCCGGCAGTCTAGACTCACATATTCAAATGTCTCCTAATCTCTCCATTCAGATGTCTAATATATATCTTAAGCTTACATGGCCACAACTTCCCTTCCAAGTCTTTCCCCATAAAGCCTCTCCAATTTCATTAAACGATACACTAGGCCAAACTCCTGGAGTCATCTTTGATTCCTTTCTTTCCTTCATGGGCTGCATCCAGGTCTCTGTAAGTCCTGTTGGCTCTACCCTCAAAATATATCCCAAATCTACCTGCTTGTCATCACCTCCTGGCTACAGTTTGCATTCCAACCACCATTATTTCTCACCAGGAGAGATGTACTGGTCCCTTTACATGCCAGTATCCATACCACAGCATGAATGATTTATCTAAATATATAAACCACATCATGTCACTCTCCCTCCCCCATCCACATGGAATCCAATTACTCTTAGAATAAAAATCTGAATCCCTTACTGTGGCCACAGGCTGTGCATGGTCTAGAGAGGGTCGAGGACAGATTCCACGGACTAGAGCAAAGGGATGGTTTAGGGATGATTCAAGAGCATTACATTGATTGTGCACTTTGTTTCTATTACTATTACGTCAGCTCCACTGCAGATCATCGGGCATTAGATCCTGGAGGCTGACGACTCCCGCTGTGGAGGAAAAGAAGAGAGGGCTCCGGCCGGCCTCTCTGAGCCAACATCTACTTGGAGTCAAGACTGATAGTCACGCAGTGGGGCTGATAAGGGAAGGCACACTACCAAGCATTGAGTGGAGTCCTAATAACAGGAACACTCTCAGTCTTATGGAGTTGATGTCTATTCTTTTATGTGCTCCTCTCAACCCTGCAAAGTCAGTGTTCTTATCCTTACTCCACAGATAAAGGAACTAAAGCTTTGAGAGGTTGTTCTCTCTGCCTACATGACACAGCCTGAGTTCAAGTCTGTGAGTCTAACTTCATGATCAGAGCTCTTTGCGACACAGGTTTTATTCATTTGCTCATTGTTTCATTGTCTGGTCATGCATTAGGCAAATATTTGTCTGTTACTGATTATATATCAAGGACTATGCTAGGTGTTTGAGATAGAAGGCAATAAGATACTACCCTTGGCCTCTGGGTCTAGAACACAGAGAAGAGGCAGGCATACTGAAATTAAAGAAATTCACAAAAGAAATTCCTAAGGGCTGATTCTAGAAACACTATGCCAGTGAACCAACTGATGGTTCAAATCT
>SJYX01020532.1:200000-233317 GCA_006410675.1 Oreotragus oreotragus | reverse complement strand
ACCCCACATCTTCCCTCCAGATCATCCCCATACACCAGCCCCAAGCATCCTGCATCCTGCATTGAACATAGACTGGCAATTCATTTCTTACATGATAGTATACATATTTCAATGCTATTCTCCCAAATCATCCCTCCCTCTCCCTCTCCCTCTCCTTCTCCCTCAGAGTCCATAAGTCCGCTCTACACATCTGTATCTCTTTTGCTGTCTTGCATACAGGGTCCTCATTACCATCTTTCTAAATTCCATATATATGTGTTAGTATACTGTATTGGTGTTTTTCTTTCTGGCTTACTTCACTCTGTATAATTGGTTCCAGTTTCATCCATCTTATTAGAACTGATTCTTATTCTTTTTCTAGTTGGTTTATGTGTAAGATTAGGTTGTTTATTTGTTTTCTCTTGTTTCTTGAAATAGGCTTGTATTGCTATAAACTCCCTCTTAACAGTGCTTTTAGTGCATCCCATAGGTTTTGAGTTGTGTTTTCATTGTCCTTTGTTTCTAGATATTTTTGGATTTCTTTGATTTCTTCAGTGACCTGTTGGTTATTCAGAAATGTATTGTTTAGCATCCCTGTGTTTGTATTTCTACATTTTTTTCCCCTGTAGTTGATATTTAATCTTATAGTGTTGTGGTCAGAAAAGTTACTTGAAATGGTTTCAACTTTTTAAAACTAACGAAGGCATGGTTCTACTCTTTTGGATAAAATATCCTATCAGTTATGTCCAACTGATATAATGTGTCATTTAATTCTTGTGTTTCCTTATCAGTTGTCTGTCTCAATGATCTACCCATTTGTATGAGAGGAGTAATAAAGTCCCCACTATTTTTGTGCTACTGTCAGTTCCCTCTTTAATAGTTGTTAGCATTTGTCTTATATATTGCATTGCTCCTATGTTGGGTGTGTGTATATTTGTAATTTTTATATCTTCTTGGGTTAATCCCTCCATCATATGTAGTGTCCAGTGCTCTATTTCTGTTTTGCATTATGCAGTGAATACTCTGCAAGCGTTACAAATCTGTCTAAGCCTTTGTTCTGCCTGTGTAGAGCCTCAAGCTCAGATAGAGATGAGAAATTGTGTATTCCCTCTTACTCTTAAAATGTAAAGAAAGTCTACACTTTCTAGTTGTACACATAGTCTTGCACATTTCTGTGGGTTTCTAGATTCCTGTAATATGCGATCTTTTCAAACCCCTTTCTGTACACCTTCCAGTTTTCATTTTTAAGAGTTTTGATGTTCTTGTTATCTCTATTGCATATCTCTGCCATAGGAAGCTGTAATGTTATACAAATGCTGATGTTTCTCTTCAAAAACTAGCCTTAAGGCCAGGACTATTTCCAGAGACTCAGCTCCAAGTCTTGCTCACAGAAAAGGTCATTAAATTGGAAATATTCAGGGAGCTGCTACATAGGTTAGATTGTGATGATTTTCTGAGGATGAGATCTTAGAGAAGTTTTAAATAGGTTCTTCCCCACTCTGAGGTCTGAGGTATGATGATTTTCACTGCTAGTCAAATCACAAAGTTGGTGGTCTAAGGCTTTATGTAGTTGTGAAGAGAGGGAAACTATCAGCCTCACTGTTCTTTCTGAGAGGCAGCCACTTTTTCCAGTAAATGCTCTGTGGGCTGGTGCAAGCCTTTGTCTATTTACAAAGTTCTGAACATTTTTATTGAGATAATTTTTGCCGGTATATTCATTGCCTTTATGAAAGCAAAGCTTTTTTGTCTTTACTGTTTCAGAGGTGTTTCTTGAATTTGATTTTGACAAGAAATGCAAGATTATTTGTTCTTTTTTAATGGTTATGCGTGTTTCCTCATAAATTTGAAAGGCCACAGTCATTTTTGTCTAATGTACTGATTGTTCCAAGGGTGCTTGAAAAAATCGTGATCTATTCACATGGCTATAAATTCCATCTCTGAGACCACACTGCTTTAATATTTTTTCCTGGGTAAGTATGTAATTAAAGGGTATAAAAATTACAAATGTGAAGAATGTTAACAGCTGTTTGTTTTAGTTATAAATAAGAAAAAACATTGTAGGCCTTTATTAATTAAAATGTAAGCTGAATTAGAATAAATATGTAAAAATTCAGCTATGTTATATAAGCTCATATATTTCAAATAAATACTAAGAAGTTATACTTTTAAAAAAAGCTTAATTTGAGATAAGTAATTATAGCCCATAAAGTCTTCCAAGTTTATTGAACTAACTAACCATTAACAGTGGTCATTTCCATAATTTAAATACATTAATTTACTTTTTCTTAAGTACACATTTTTAAAATGTGAACTGATAAAATATATTTTAAGGACAAATAGCTAATTCTATTTAATTTTGCCTTTTTTTCTATAGGACTTTGGAGATGATGGGTCCTTGTATATAACCAAAGTCACCACAACTCACATGGGGAATTACACCTGCTATGCAGAGGGCTATGAAAACATCTATCAGACTCACATCTTCCAAGTGAATGGTAAGAAATGTGGGGTTGTTTTAACTGTTTTTTCTTCAGTAGATATTCAAAGACCATCCCAAAGGACTAAGAAAGGCCAGTACTTTGGCCACCTGATGGGAAGAATTGACTCATTGGAAAAGACCCTGATGCTGGGAAAGATTGAAGGCAGAAGGAGAAGGGGACAACAGAGGATGAGATGGTTGAATGGCGTCACTGACTCAATGGACATGAGTTTGAGTAAATTCTGGGAGTTGGTGATAGACAGGGAGGCCTGGCATGCTGCAGTCCACAGGGTCACAAAGAGTCAGACACAACTGAGCGACTGAACTGAGTTTTATAATTTCAATAATCAATTTAATTGCTATAAGCATTGGCCAAGTAGGCTGATGACAATTTTATAATCAGTGCTTTATTTTATTTATGACTTAATTCAAATTTTTCTTAGTTGAACTGATGATATAGAATTGCATATATGACTCATTAATACACACTAATTAATTCCCATACAGATATATACANACTGAGCGACTGAACTGAGTTTTATAATTTGAATAATCAATTTAATTGCTATAAGCATTGGCCAAGTAGGCTGATGACAATTTTATAATCAGTGCTTTATTTTATTTATGACTTAATTCAAATTTTTCTTAGTTGAACTGATGATATAGAATTGCATATATGACTCATTAATACACACTAATTAATTCCCATACAGATATATACATTAATTTACTTTATAGTTTACAAAAAGGAGGCAGAAATTTACTAGGCTTTATGTAGGAACGCGAGGTGGCTGGTGTGATTGGTATGAACTAAGAGGAGACTGGCGACATTGGAGAGACAGCCTCCAGGCAGATCACATGAATCCCTGTACGTAATTAAGAAATTGGATTCCTATTCTTATTACAGCCAAAATATCATTATATTATAATATATTATTATAGTAAGCATTTATTATTTGAAATGGCATGTTCTAATTTGTTTTAAAGTGATTGGAAGCACTCATCTTTTTTTTTTTTTCAATTTAGTAGTCTAGAGGAGAGATAAACATGGCTTAAGATTGAGTGTTAATGACGAAGAGGTAAAAAGTGGCCAGATTGGGGATATATTTTGAAAGTAGATTTGAAGAATGGCTTGTGAATATGAGAAGAAGAGAGTTTTGAAAAGAATGAACCCAAGGAATTTGAAGGCAGCACTTAGATCTATGGTCATAACGTCAACTGCAATGGGGAAGAAGCATATTTGGAGACTGAGTAAGATTTATGCTTTTCTTCTGTTTATTTATTTGTTTCGACAAGTTAACTTCCATGCAATTATCCAGATGAAAGTCAAGTATGCAGTTTAGTATGTAAGTCCGAAGATCAGAATGACAGCACAAAGTTGAATATTTTGATAATATCAGTGTGCATAGACTGGATTTAAAGTCTTAAATTGGAGCTTGATGAAGTCATTTTAGGATAAGTATAGTTGGATTTGAAGTCAGAGAACTGAGCCTTGGAGCTGAGGTTAACAATTGGAGAAACGAAGACTTAGAATGAGCACCCTATGTAGGAAAAATATGTCCTATAAATCAAGAAAATATTGTTAAAAAAAAGTTTGAATAGGTTAGAGAGCTTATGGTTTTGTTACCAGATTCTTACAGATCTCATTCCTGCTACCTTGGTTTGGGAGGGTTAGTTTTCTGGTCTGCTAAAGCAGAAAATAATGACACCAAACCTGAGATTGACAAAACACAGGCTTGATTCAGTGGCCAAAGAATGGAAAAGTGGGAACTAGGTTCATAGATCAACTTCCTGCCTGCCTAATGAAAGGAATTTAATTTTAAACAGTAAAGACAAAGGAAGGAGGGCTGAGGTGAATGATGAGAAAACATTTGCATTAGTCTACCAGGGAAGGCAGAGTAGGGTGCCACCCCCTTTTATACTTTTTTGACCCTTAATATTGTGTCATGGCCACTGATAGATGTGTCATTTAATATGCTAATAAAATAAAATCAGTGTATAATAAAACTCAGGGTCTATGGGAGGTCACATTTGTTGCTATCTTGGTCCAAGTTTTTTCCATTTGTTTTTTTGTTTGTTTATTTGTAACATCCTTTCTTATCTCTGGACCCTTTAATTTAAAGATTTATGTTAAATAAATCTTTCTAAAGCTGGAGGTTGGTGGATTTTTATCAAAGACTTGGAATAACTCTGGCAATAGTTTAACTACTGTTGGAACTCCACAGAAGCAGATTTAGACCTTGGTTTCTGATGCAAACCCAGTTGTCGACTAGACATGGGTTAAGGCATAGAAATGGACTTTCAAGGAAAACAGTGAAGAAAGCAGACAGGATATGAAGGAAGTGAAGTATGCTTGTTCCCAGTGGTCTCAGATATTTAAAGGAGGACATTCAGAGATAGCAACTATCCTGGAAGACACACAGTCCTGGGAAGAGAGGATATGTGTGTATGTGGGGTGTTTGTTATGTGGGTGCTGCATCCATGATGAAGTGGTTGTTGTAGCAAGTTTGGCCATTGCCTCCCTCTTTGTTGTAATTTTTACTGGCTAGTAGATGAATTATCAAGACTGATGCATTGTGCTTTTTTTTTGTTTTGAGCATATATATATATATATATATATATATTAGGGAGAAACATTCTCCAGTTTTGTTCTTGGCTAACCATTCATTCCCTGGTGGCTCAGTGGTAAAGAATACATCTGCCAATGTAGAAGACATGGTTCCATCCCTGGGTTGGGAAGATCCCCTGGAGGAGGAAATGGCAAACCAGGCCAGTATTCTTGTCTGGAAAGTCCCATGGAGAAAGGAGCCTGGCAGGATACAGTCCATGGGGTTGCCAAAGAGTCGGACAAGTCTTAGCAACTAAACAACGACAACACTAAATAATCTCTTTTATTTAGAGCATCCTCACTTTCAGCCCGTTTTTGTCCAGTCTAAGTAGCAGCTGTGTAAGAACTCTTGCTAGTTTGTTGAGCAGCGCCTGGTACATGTTCTAAGTGCATCAGGATAACAGGAAAAAGTATCAAAAGTATAGAACTGGAGTTTCACCAGCACCCTCTAAAAGTTTGATTTAAAATCTTCATTTCGATAAGCTTCTCAAGTAATTGTGATGTAAAGCATGAGAAACTATTCTGAATGGCTGCTCTTTCAAGTGTCTGCTTCCCATTCACATCTGATGTAAGTTTCTTACATAACTCACTCATTTGCCATGCTCCAGCTGGGAAGCCCAGGAAGAAGATTTTGAGCCAAACGACAGACATTTGTGCCATAAATGTGCCCTGAGAGGTTCTGGGGAAATGAAGTGTTCTGATTTCATCCCTCCTGTGGATGAACTATTTACTCTGATCTAAGATTTTTTTTCTGAAGATGGACTACAAGGATAAAGGAATAATGAGGTCTCAGAAAACACTGTGAATTTTCTGCCATTATCAGGCTTAGCATTACAAATTCAATATTAGCAGTGATTACCTTGATTAAGCACTAAGGTTTTCCTTTTTCTGGGAACAAAGATTCCTAAACTTGGAATTAAAATTAGTCTTTTCCTGTTTTCTCCTACTACATTTAATCTGCTTTGAAATTCTTGGTATAAATGTTTCCATGAAAGGATGGGGTTTGCAAAGAGAAGCAATAATATTATATAGATTGAAAGGGAACAGAGAGAGAATTGTGCCTTGACTGGAGAGTGATGTAGGATTAGGAGAAAGAATTTTATTAAAAAAATTGCAGATGTGATTATCTTTTATGTTGATGTGAGTAATCCAATAAAAATTAAAATTAGCTCATATCAGAGAAAAAGAAGAAAACTGTAGTAATCAAATCTTTTAAAAGTTGATATAATCTGGTACACAAATGGAAGAGTTGTTCTTTGAAAGATTGGCAGTTAATCTCTTTAAACCAGGAGGAAGACACTGGGGAAGATGCTCAGGGAGGGAGCATGAGAAAATCTTTGCATTGCTTGGATTATTTCATGACATAAGGAATACCAGCTACTGAGGATGCAAAGTTGAGAGCTTTAGTGCTTTGAGGAGAAGAGGGGTATGTAGGAAGGACAATGAAAATAGCAGTATGTAGTTGGAATGTTGTTCAGACCTTTGGATGTCCTTGAGATGATAAATACCGATATGTTGGTTGTGCATTTGCAATTATAGAGAGAAGAGATTTGGATTTAACCAATATTTTATTTTGTCAGGTGAGTAGGTGGGAGAGAGACAGGTACTAGAAATTTAAGCAAGTTGTTAAAGAATGATTATAGTGATGGACCACAGAATGAATGATAAGGTAAGGAAGTGATAGGTAAGGCAATAGCTGAGAACATGAGAAGTGAGAAACAAATTGAAAAATTAACTGGGATATCCACCTTGGTCAAATACTACTAGTACAGGGTACGAGAGAGAAAGAAATGTAAAACCTTCACTCAGAACGTCTTTTTAAGGTGTCTGGAAATTTCCGTCTATTAAAAATACACTTCTTTAGGTCAAGCATATATAAAGGAGTATATTGACCATTAAAATGTGATAGATGTTTAGAAACCCAGATGTTTAGATCTAACTTTCCAGTTCTGGCCTTAGCTGAAAGGGGGAAAATTTTTCAGCAAATTCAATCACAACTGACTAAGAAAAAGAAAACCCCCTTGTTCTACTGCATTTTCTATCAATTGGGAAAGCCAATAAGCATATTTCAAGGATCATTTTTTCATATTTAAGCTTATTTGAATGAGTGAAAATGGTGGGTAGAAAATGTCTTATGCATGTATTGGTAATAGATTATCTTCAGCAGCTGTAACAAACACACCAAATAACAGGGCTTGAGGGAGATACCAATGTGGTTTTCTTATGCATAAAAGAAGTCCAGATGATGTGGTTCAAGAGGGCAATTCCACAACGCCATGCTATGCTTCTGCTACCTGTCCTTAGCATGTTGTTTCCTTTCTCAATGTTTCCAAGTGGAGGTGAAAATTCTAGGCATCAATTTCAGATTTCAAGGAGGAAAAAGGAAGCAAGAGGAAAGAAAGTAGTGCCTGACACCAAGAGCCCACTTTTAAAGGAACTTTTAAGAGAATGCCAATAATAACTGCATTGGCTCTCTAAATATAGAGATCACAAAAGATGCTTCTTTGACATTGGGGTTTTGTCATTCACAACACTGAAGTGTTCAATTATTTAAAAGGAACTAGGAAGGAAGGAAGGTGAGAATAAATACTGAGTGATTAACCAGTCCTGTTTATCACAAAGTATGCTGGTATGTCAACATATTATGCAAAAAAATAATAGAATAATAACTTTATAACAAAATATTTAGAAATGATAAGACTAGTTAAAAATAACAGCCTGCAAGTGATTTGCTAAAATGTGATTTGTCTCTTTTCTTGATGTTTCCCTTTTCTTTATTTTATATTTATATTTGGCATAATACCTTTAAAGGTATGATTTGTGTATAAGTAAATATACTAAAATTGAGATCACTCAGAACAGTTATAAGCTGATAACAAAGGAACGGTTGAGAAGGAACTGTGACACTGAAAAATAAAATGAACATGCAAGGAAATGCAAATTAGACAAATAGCACTTTTATGGACCCAATAAATCTCTGAAACTAGTTTAACTCATTTTGCATTCTCCATTCACCTTTTAGAAAAGGTTAAAAAGAACTTTAGAAAATCAGGTTTTCATAGGAAATTTAACATATCTTAACGGTTTGTCAATTAGCAATAAAAATAAAATATATTATTGATTACCATAAAAACCTCTGCAAATACCACAAGTCATTGGAATTTGTTAAAGAGTGTTTTTGAAGTGCAAAGTCTATTTAAATATCCCAGGGTGCAGGCTAAATAAAAGTCTATCAATAGCCCTTTTTCTTTTCAAACAATACAAAATTAGATTATTGAAATATGAGAGTGCTTCTGTGTCCTTGCCAGAAGAAACATTATGTATAAATCAAAGGAGCTTGACTCTACCAGTGGAATTCATTTCATGCTTTTCTTTTTCTTTTTACACAAAGCGAATCGTCTTTAGATCTCCAGCTTAAGATACAGAATCTATGAAATTTTAAATGTCATTTGGTGTTTACACTACCCTCTGGGCAGAAAGCTCGTCCATATTCAAAATAGACCCATAAGCATGCAGTTATTTCTTTCTTGTTTATTGTTGAAGACCTCACACATAATATCAAGTGGATATTTTCCTACTCATGTCAAAAACTTCTGCAAAAAACTGCTGGCTTTATAGAATGTTTATGTAGAACACCCCTATTTTTCTCCTTCAGAGTTTGGAAACAACACTTGGAGTTAGGTATATAGATATCAAAGCATCACCTTCATTACTGGTAAAGCTTTGTAGATAAAGTAGCTTAAGTCTGGAGCAACAGTTGCCTGCTTTTTCTTCTATCATGAGATTGAATTTCGTCACCCAGTCTCAGGGAGGTTTCCCAGCTAAGTTTTTAGCAAGGACAAAGTAAAGATGGGAATAAAACCTTCCTGTGAGTAGTAAGGTCCAGAAAGCAGGGAGCAAAAGGTCAAGTTCTTCCTCTCTCTTCCTCCCACTGTGAGTTATCAGAGGATGATGAGAGAGAGATTTTGAGAGTTACACTGGCTCAGTTATTCTCTAACTATGGTTCCTGGGCAAGCAGCACAAACAACTTATTTTATTTTTAATGGTGGTGGTGGTGAAGTCGCTCAGTCGTGTCCGACTCTTTGCGACCCCATGGACTGTAACCTACTAGGCTTCTCTGTCCACAGGATTCACCAGGTAAGAATACTGGAGTGGATTGCCATTTCCTTCTCCAGGGGATCTTCCCGACCCAGGGATCGAACCCGGGTCTCCCGCATTGGAGGCAGATGCTTTAACCTTTGAGCCACCAGGGAAGCTTAAAAAATTTTTTTTTTACTTAAATGTAGTTAATTTGCATTTTTGTGTTAGTTTCAGGTGTATAGCAAAGTGATTTAGTTATACATAATACATGTGAAAGTGAAACTGAAAGTCACTCAGCCATGTCCGACTCCTTGCGACCCCATGGACTATATAGTCCATGGAATTCTGTAGGCCAGAATACTGAAGTAGGTAGCCTTTCCCTTATCCAGCGGATCTTCCCAACCCAAGGGTCAAACCCAGGCTTCCCGCATTACAAGCACATTCTTAAAAAAGAATATATATATTCTTTTAAAAAAAATTTCCCATTACAGGTTATTTCCAGATATTAAATATAGTTCCACATGCTATACAATAGGACATTGATAAGTAGTGTGCATTTGTTAGGGTTTCCTGGTGGTTCAGATGGTAAAGAATCTGCCTGCAATACAGGAGACCATGGTTCCATCCCTGGGTTGGGAAGATCCCCTGGAAAAGGGAATGACTAGCCACTCAGTATTCTTGCCAAGAGAATTCCAAAACAGAGGAGCCTGGAGGGTTACAGTCCATGGAGTTGCTGAGTCAGACATGACTGAGCAACTAACACTTAATACTACTGTGCATCTGTTAATCTTAAACTACTAATCTATCTTTCTCCCCCTCTTTCCTCTTTGGTACCCATATGTTTGTTTTTGATGTCTGCGCGTCTATTTTTATTTTGTAAATAAATATAATTTTTTAAAATGCACCTTCTCAGGGTGCCCTGAATGCCCTGGTCATGGGGTAAGAGAACCTGTGTCAAACAAACCCTCCTGATGCCAGTTGGAGAACTACTGGCGCAACAATTTGATTCCCCAGAGACAAGTGATGCAGGGGTGTGTATCCTTCTTCAGAGTTTCCAGCTTTGTTCTCCTAATTTTTACTTGAAAATAACTATATAGAGAGTGGCTGTTTCTTCAAGGGTTGAGATCAGACATACATCAAGTCAGTCTTCCCCTTAATTTTGATGATTGGCTCCAAACCTCACCCCCCTTCTCAGGTGTGGTGGACATCCCCTGATGGCAGGTCATGTAGGGATCTTTCTTACACTCTCTTTAGTTAGGTCTTTACTCGACACAAGAAGCTTTATCAGCTGCACTCAGTGCATCCCAGGTGTACCAGGCATTGAATGTCCCCAGGTACAGTCCTTAACCAGTGGGGAACAAGAGTTGATGAGTAGGAAGCCCAGCTTCCAGCTCCTTAGTGATTCCTGATTTCTCAATTCCTAAGGCACTGGAATTGAGCCTTTTTTGGTGCTGTTTTTCTTCCCTCTACCTTATTTTTCCTAATCTTTAACTTGTGCTTTCTGGGGTCATTTCCCAGATCAACTATCTGAACTAAGTTCTATTCTCAGAGTGGTTCTTGGGGACAATCATACCTAAGGATGTCCTTCAGTATTCTTGCCTGGAGAATTCCATTGACAGAGGAACCTGGCAGGCTACAGTCTATGGGGCTGCAAAGTCAGACACAACTGAGCAACTATCACTTACTCACTAGCCTAATACCATTGCTGCCTTTTTGTAGCATCCCTGAGAACTACTAGTGGGTACTATATGTTTCCTTCCAGAAGGCTTTGAAATATGGTAGGACTGTGCATTGGGCTTCCCCAGGTAGCTCAGTAGTAAAGAATTTGCCTGCCATGTGGGAGATATAGGAGAGCTGAGTTAGATCTCTGGGTCAGGGAGATCTCCTGGAGGAGGGCATGGCAACCTACTCTAGTATTCTTGTCTAAAAATCCCATGGACAGAGGAGTGTGGTGGTCTACAGTCCATGGGGTCACAGAGTCAGACAAAACTGAAGTAGCTGAACATGGCAGGACAGTACATTAAGGCATTAATTCCAAAGCCTGAAGATTTTTTTCTATTTCCCATGCTACATTATGTGTAGTTATACTATTCCATAGGGCTTTTCAGAGCTTCTGCAATTAGATTAAATCATGATAGCAAGATACTCCAATTATGCAATAGTAAGAGCATAGAGATGTTCAAATTTTAATATATAATCTAATTATTAAATTCCCAGAGAGAAGTAATACTTCAAAGATTAAAGTTTCAAAGAAATTAATATTTCCCATGCTACATTATGTGTAGTTATACTATTCCATAGGGCTTTTCAGAGCTTCTGCAATTAGATTAAATCATGATAGCAAGATACTCCAATTATGCAATAGTAAGAGCATAGAGATGTTCAAATTTTAATATATAATCTAATTATTAAATTCCCAGAGAGAAGTAATACTTCAAAGATTAAAGTTTCAAAGAAATTAGTCCAAAGTAATTAATATCCAAGATTAAATTCTTATACCCTTGTGACATAAAGTCTAAAGAAAGTCTGAAAGCTTTAAGAACACAGAATATCTGAAGAATCAGGTCCCTCCCTAATTTCTCATTTTGTTTCATTTAAGTGAAAGAGTTTTTGAAGTTTATAGTTTTGGGAGAATGTCAACATCTCTATCCTGGGATAGTTCTCACTGAATTTAACTGTTCTGTCATGCTGCTAAGTTGTCTCAGTCGTGTCCAACTCTGTGTGACCCCATAGACGGCAGCCCACCAGGCTCCCCCCGTCCCTGGGATTCTCCAGGCAAGAACACTGAAATGGGTTGCCATTTCCTTCTCCAAGGCATGAAAGTGAAAAGTGAAAGTGAACTCGCTCAGTTGTGCCTGACCCTTTGCGACCCCATGGACTGCAGCCTACCAGGCTCCTCTGTCCATGGGATTTTCCAGGCAAGAGTTCTGGAGTAGGGTGCCATCACCTTCTCCATGCTATCTGTTTCCAAATGGTTGCATCAGCCCTTTTTTTCATTATTTTCTTATATTCTGCCTTCTGTTGGACTACATATCTTTTAGATTTTTGGTTTTTTTATCTCGAAATTATTTATGAACTTGTTCTGGATTTTCCTGATGGCTCAGTGGTAAAGAATCTGCCTGTACTGCAAGAGCTGCAGGAGTTGAGCGTTTGATCCTTCAGTTGGGAAGATCCCCTGGAGAAGGAAATGGCATCCCAGTTCAGTATTCTTGCCTGGGAAATCTTATAGACAGAGGAGGCTGGTGGGCTACAGTCCATGGGATTGCAGAGTCAGACATGATTAGTGACTAAATAACAACCACCAAAAACTTCTCAACTGTAGCTCTTTTTTTGATTTTTAAGGTGTAACTGAAACTGTTCTCAACATACTGCTTTAATGTATTACTATATATTTTCACATATTTTACCACTTTACATAAAATATAAGAACTTTAATACAGTATACATTGATCTCTCTCCTTTCCACTCATTGTGGTAACATTGTCAAACATTTTACTTCTATATATGTAATAAACCTCACAATACATTGTATTATTTTTGCTCTAAATAGTCAAATGTCTTTCAAAAATTAAAAGAAAAAAAAACAGACTTTACATTTATCCTTTCTAATCCCCTCATTACTTCACTTAAATCCAAATTTCTGAACTTTCCTTTAGCCTACTAAACATTATTTAGGAATGTGAAATTCAAATCTGTTCTGATACTTTTTCTCCACCATTTTGTTTAAAGACATTTTCATTTTTTCTTCATTAAAGAATGATTTCTACTGGATATTGAATTTGGAGCAGTTTTCCTTTTGGTTTTCTTTCAACATTTTTCACATTATTCTATTGCTTTCAGACTTGCATAATATCTAATAAGACTTTTAGTTCTAGTCTTTTTTTTCCCATTTCTCTGGCTATGTTTATCCCCATTGTGTTCATGTTTTTCTTTAAATCTTTCAGTATTTCCACACCAGATTGTTTTACCTTTTCTGCTAATTTCATCATCTATGAAATTGTATGTGTCTGTTGACTAATACTTTTCTTGCATGAGAGTCAAACTTTCTCTCTTCTTCTCATGCCTGTTGAAATATTTTTAAATTGATTGATAAAAACCATTGAGAGAGATTTGTTGGATACTTTTGAGTAGTATTGAATTTTGTTTTGATATTAATTTACTGTAAGTCAGTTTTTTTATTTTAGAGTTTTTTTTTTTTAAACTTTATTTGAGTATTTATAGGTTAGAATTTATTTCATTATCTTTCTAACATATCTTGTTTCTGGAGTCTATTAAGGTCTCCAATCTGGTTTTTCAGTTAGGTCTCTTCAGTCCACAAAACTGCTTTGTGTAGTTTTATTCTATACATTGAACCAAAGCCCCCACCACCCCTATTCGTGTTACTATAGCTCTTTCTCAATATCTTTCTCTACTTTTTGGTACTTTCTCCTACAAATTCCAACTGCCAAGCATTTTTGAATATCACAATCTTTATCTTTAATTCATTGTGACCTTTCATTTCCCCTCCTCATCATCAATATCAACCAAATGGCTGAGGCATTACATGTGTGCTAAGTCATGTCAGTCATATCTGACTCTATGTGACTCTGTGGACTGTAGCCTCCCAGGCTCCACTGCCCATGGGATTCTCCAGGCAAGAATACTGGAGTGGGTTGCCATGCCCTTCTCCAGGAAACTTTCCAACCCGGGGATTGAACCCACATCTCTTATGTGTCCTGCATTGGCAGGTGGGTTCTTCACCACTAGCATCACCTGGGAAGCCCAAGGAACTGTATAGCTCAGCCCCCTCTTTTTTTTTCTTTTTGTCTTATTTCAGGGATCACAGTCATCTGCTGCTGATTTTCAGTATTTGATAACTGTTGTGTTATTTATTCTGCTTATCTAAGGCAGAGGACTTAGCTCTTACTAAGTTTCATCAGATCTTCTATCTTAGAAAAATCATTTTAAAGCATGAAAGATTGTATTAGTTAAAGGCAAGTTTCCTATGATCCTGGACAATTCTGGAAGTTAGTGGATATGATTAATGTGGGCATCATCAAGAAAATATCAAATAAATTTAGAAATTACAAGTAATTCCAAGGAATTTCATCTTTATTCTGAGTTCAGTACTTAATTCTGCTAAATACCATGGCAGGTACTCAGTAGTATGTGAAGAAAGGAGAATGACCCCCCAAAATGATTTTTTTTTGGTATAATATTTCTCTTTCTATATCAACTACTCAAGGACAAAAATCTTATATTTAATTGCTCAAAACCATAGATAAACAGATTGATTTTGTCACTATATGTGAGTTGCTATCTACCAAATAACTCTCTTTAGCTTTCTTTAATAATAAAAGATCACTTTTAGCAAGCCTAAGGCAACCTACCAAAACCTATCTTTCCACTTCCCTTTGAAGCTAAATGTTCCCCTGTAACAAAGTTTTGGCCAATAGAGTGTGAGGGTAACTAATGCATTTAATACCTGAATTGTGATCATAAGAGAAAAGGAATGTGCCTTTCCTTCCTTTTTTTCCTGTTTCTCTCTCTCTCTCTTTTTTTTTTTTTTAATATCATCTGATAGTGGTAGCAGGAGGATCTATCTTTAATTCTCAGAAAGAAAGTTATGCTTTGAAGTTAGCAGAATAATAAAAATAGAAGTTGCCTGAGAATGGAGGGCTGAAAGTGTCCTCACAGAAGCTATAAACATCCTAATCCTTGGAACATGTGAATGCTACATTATATGGCAAAGGCAAATTGCATAGATGATTAAGGTTCTCAAGATAAGGATATGATTCTGTTAGGCTATAAGTGTAATTATCCGGGTTCCCATATAGGAGAAGCAAGAAAGTCAAAGAAGAAGTTAGGAGATGTGATGACAAAAGCAAGAAGGTGGAGTGATTTGAAGAATTAGTAATACACCAAAGACTGTAGGCAACCTAAGAAGCTAGAATTCCAAGGATGTGGAGTTTCCCCTAGAGTCTCCAAAATGAACCAACCCTGCTGGCACCTTAGTAAAACTTAGTTTTGATTTCTGGCCTTCAGAAATGTAAGAAAATAAATTTAGGTTCCTTAATATGTTACAGCAGGAATAAGAAACAAATGCATTGGGTATGCAATGAGAACAAGTTCCTCAATCATTATCTGGCTGCCAAAAGTCTAATATCTTGTTTTAGCTAAGGTATTTGGTTCTGTGTTAAAATAGCTTAATCCATAGCCACACTATGAAGCCACGATACCACTTTATGATTACATATCAGGATTTATATCTTACTTAAGCCACTGACTGTGTGGTTTCTCTGTTATTCTAGTAGTTTAACCAATATATAACTTTATTTATCATGCTGATTTCTCATTTCTACTGCAATCCAGTTCAGTTAGGGGTCTAAACAGGGGGCTCTATTTCATGCAATCATCTTGTGATCCAGGATTGGTCTCTCTGAAGCCCATAATATCATATAAGGCAATGCTACTGAATGCCCTTGATCCAGTCAGTGAACTGTTTGTTACCTGGGCCTGGTCATGAGATAAAATACAGCAATTATGAGTAAGCTTCAACATTTGTATAGTTAGTTCATATTGCACCATGACTTTTAAAAGAGATCTTATCTGGGTAACTAGAAATTGAAGGGGAGGGGGTGGATATCTCCACACTGCAAATAGTCTTAGAATCATTTTCCTCAAGCACTGGAGAGACCACATGTAAAGGACTGTGTAGGAGATTTTTTAAGAGTAGAACTTGTGGTATCAGATAGTGTTTTGCCTGCTTAGCAAAACACATAATTAGTGTATTTGACATAAAGAAATCTGAGAAAAGTAAAGTATCTCTGTGATCAAAAAGAAGAAAGAATATAATTCGTGTACATTGAGCCTGATTTTGCCACAAGAGCCCAGTGTTCATAAACTTTCTGGGATAAAGATCAGTCCATGCAGACTGATAGCTTTCTCAGAAAGCAATTAAGACAATCGTATTTTCCTGGGGAAATTTGGACCCAGTGCCAAGATGGAATTACTTGCATTTGTGCAACTAGGTCCCTAGAGATTACACCAAAGCCCCATGCTGTTTTACCTGGCACATATCTTCCACCTGATTCTGAAACAGAAAATGAGATTAACGTTTCTACAGTCTGTGCTTTCGGGGCTGCTACAAAGCTAAACTTCCCGTGAGCTCCACAATGTTTCATACCCTCAGTTTGAAAGTTTCTAGATCCTGTGCTATATTAATTTCTGCTATATTTCCTCTTATTTCTAATACTCTCTTGCTCTTAACTGTTCCATTATTTCTTTCAGAAAGAATAAGCCACTTCATTTGGCTTTTTCCTTTTTCGTTTTGTAAGGCAGTGTGGCAGAAACAAGGGTCTTTCGTCTCTTTTATTCCTCTCTGCTTTCTGGTCCACACATTTTGTTCACATGGATTTCTCTATATGTAGTCTTATGGATTTGTCACAGTGAGAGATTTGAAAATATTACATCTAGATCTGCCAAAAGCATTTACAGTTCAAGCAAAAGTTTTCCACACTTTCCTTACTGATTTGAGTAATTCCACCCAGGGGCAATTCTTCCATTAGAATGATATCTAACCTATGCCCAGACATGATCCATCATTATCTTGCCTAGAGTCCTTTAAGTATGTTTCACCTTGGCTGCATTTTCCCTCAGAGTCCTAATTCCAAACGCTGCCAGATCATGAGTCCTTAGGCGCAGAGGACAACTTCATGACCACCTGCCATAGCTGTCACTTTGGAATACATCCTGGGATTCCAGGAGAAAGTTTTACTGTTCATCTGTCTTTCTAATGTATTTTACACAATTTGTACAAACACTTGATAGAAATTTATGGGCTATTATTCTTATACTAAATGAAAATCATGGCATCCGGTCCCATCATTTCATGGGAAATAGATGGAGAAACAGTGGAAACAGTGTCAGACTTTTTTGGGGGAGCTCCAAAATCACTGCAGATGGTGACTGCAGCCATGAAATTAAAAGACGCCTACTCCTTGGAAGAAAAGTTATGACCAACCTAGAGAGTATATTTAAAAGCAGGGATATTACTTTGCCGACTAAGGTCCGTCTAGTCAAGGCTATGGTTTTTCCTGTGGTCATGTATGGTTGTGAGAGCTGGACTGTGAAGAAGGCTGAGCGCCGAAGAATTGAGCAATGAACTGTGGTGTTGGAGAAGACTCCTGAGAGTCCCTTGGACTGCAAGGAGATCCAACCAGTCCATTCTGAAGGAGATCAGCCCTGGGATTTCTTTGGAAGGAATGATGCTAAAGTTGAAATGATGCTAAAGCAGTACTTTGGCCACTTCATGAGAAGAGTTGACTCATTGGAAGACTCTGAGGCTGGGAGGGATTGGGGGCAGGAGGAGAAGGGGATGACCGAGGATGACACGGCTGGATGGCATCACGGATTCGATGGACGTGAGTCTGNTCCTGAGAGTCCCTTGGACTGCAAGGAGATCCAACCAGTCCATTCTGAAGGAGATCAGCCCTGGGATTTCTTTGGAAGGAATGATGCTAAAGTTGAAATGATGCTAAAGCAGTACTTTGGCCACTTCATGAGAAGAGTTGACTCATTGGAAGACTCTGAGGCTGGGAGGGATTGGGGGCAGGAGGAGAAGGGGATGACCGAGGATGACACGGCTGGATGGCATCACGGATTCGATGGACGTGAGTCTGAGTGAACTCCTAGAGATGGTGATGAACAGGGAGGCCTGGCGTGCTGTGATTCATGGGGTCGCGAAGAGTTGGACACGACTGAGCGACTGAACTGAACTGATTCTTACACTTGAGTAACCATAACTAAAATTATTCTTTTTTTTTTTGTATATCTAACTTCACATTTGTGAGTTAAGTCACACCCTTCCTCTGCTTAAAATTCTACATTGACTCCTAATGTCACTCAGATTAAAAGCCAGTCTCTTGACAGCCCATCAAAATCATATTTTCTGATTTTTAGTATCTTCCTATCCTGTTCACCTCTCTCTTGCAAACTCCACTGTATCTGCTCTTAGTGTCCACTGCTTTTCTTTTCTTTAATATAACCAGTTTGCAGGCATCTATTCCCTAAACCTGAAGATATTTAGCCAAATGTCAACAAGGCTTAGTTTCAACCACTTTAAACTGTTTAGTTAAATGTCCTTTTCTCAACAAAGACTTATTCCAACTACACAGTTTAAGATTAGGACTAATCCCCGTCTTCCCACAGTCTTGGTCCCTCTTGATTTTATTTATAGATAGCGCTATTACTTTCTAATAAGATCCCTAAACCTGAAGATATTTAGCCAAATGTCAACAAGGCTAAGTTTCAACCACTTTAAACTGTTTAGTTAAATGTCCTTTTCTCAACAAAGACTTATTCCAACTACACAGTTTAAGATTAGGACTAATCCCCGTCTTCCCACAGTCTTGGTCCCTCTTGATTTTATTTATAGATAGCGCTATTACTTTCTAATAAGATGTATATAGCCTAGAAAAGTATTAACATTGATTATTTCCTCATTATGTCAACATCTTTGAAATAGTGACACATTCTATATATAATAATGGGTATAAAAACAAAGTGTTTATCAGCTAGCAACATTTCCTTCTTTGTTAATGATACATAAATAGTAGCATCTTAAATTTAATTAAATAAGGTCAATTTTACCTATTAAGTTTATAGTTCAGTTTTGGCCTTCCCTCACTAGAGGAGATTTACGCTCTTTCTCTTGTTATCTCTCTCTTTTTCTGCTTTCACATGCCTTGCACAGTGCCTTGAACATAGTTATGACTCAATAAATATTTCCTGAATAAATGCACATTGATAAATGAATAAATGTTTCTGATTAGTTCCTGATTGTGAATTCCTTTGAAGAGTCAGCCTTGCTTGCTCTCAGATCTTTCCAGTCTCCTCTGGCATCAGATTGCTGGAGACTACCAATCATTTTATTAAACAGACAACTAAAAAATTTCCTCATTTTCTAGTTATATCTATTTTAAGAGAATTTAGTCCTCAGAGTCACCTCTCCATGATGTGTGTGTACACGTATGTGCATGTTTGTGTGTACATGCTTGTGTGTGCTGTATGCATATGTGTGTGTATGTACTGAATTTAAGATCTAATTTTCCTTTTCATATCTGGCGGCTTCTCTGTCCTCTAAGATGTTCTTCTAAGTAAATCTCTCTTTCCAGGTTAATCAATTTCTCCCTTTATTTTGCTTTCAATTTCTATTAATTGTGCCCAGATGAATCATTAAAGTATGTATTTTAAACCATGTCAGGTCCTCCTTGACAAACTGAGCAAGCTTCCTTCTTAGAGACATTAGAGATACGGAACTTTAACTGCTATTTAGTGTTTTAGCTTTTAAAGTTTTGAGGGTTTTTTTTTTTTTTCCTGTCCAGCTTTTGAGATTTATTTCCTTTAAATAGGGGACTTTTTCCTTTGTATTTGTTTGTTAATATATTATTTTTCTTTGAGTGAAAACAGATTGTAGACCTCTGCAATCTGAAGTCATGACCAGCATTTACATAATTAAGGAAACCAGAGTACTTGTTAGGTTTTGAACAACCCCTCTTACAGAAGCTCTTATTTGTAAATAAAGGCAGTTAATGGAATTGGGGCAGTTTAGTACTCCCAACCTAGGGCTGCTACTAATAACTTAAAGCAATACCTTACACTTAGTACTTCATAACACTAATGGAAATTAACTGCCTAATCATTGAGGAAAAATTCCATTAAAATGCTTCCTACCAACTTGGTTGAGAAACATAGTAAAAGTCACTTGCTGATCCTTAAAAAGCACCTATCCTTGCTTCAATTGTGATTGAAATTTCAGAGAAAGTGCCCCTCTGTCATTCAAAGTTCAACATGATAGCCCTTAAGCAGGGAAACCTGTCTCCCAAGACCTGTGTTTGTGTGACTGGGCTCTCCTGCATAAACACAGCTAATCCCTCAAGGACAAAAGTCATTTAAAGGGATCAAATTCAACAAGTTCATATATTGAAAACTTAAGACCTAAGGCTACCTGCTGAGGCTACAGCGTATAGAAACCATCTTTTGTACCTATATATATATATATTTAATCAGCTCCAAGGCATATACCATGAGAGCTAAGATATCCACTGGAGCCATTTCTAATCTGTAATCCTTCCTCACGTGATTTTATCAATCACAGGAACTTTGTGAATTTCTCGAGGTTTCCCAGATAATCCGATTTGGGGCATTTAGAAGATCCATAAATAACACCACTCTAGATCTCAGCAGAGAAACAAGGCTGAAGCCACTGATGATCTATAGACAAAAGACCAGAACAAATCCAGGATATGAGAAGGGTTGGTCTGACTGTATCCAGTAATTCTCAAAACACCAAGCAGATGCTTTGTCCTCTTCCAGTCTGGGGGCTTAGTAAGGGCAGAGGAGAGATATAGCCATCTCTACATGAATCAGAGATGTGTGCAGTCTTCTGTTAACTGGAGCAAATCTCTTGGGTAGATGACTCATTCTTAGATACCATTGTTTTGCACTCACCTATGATTGACTCACATCTAAATTCATTCCACCAGAATTCTTTTATAGTATAAGTCAGCATGCTTATATATCTTTAGGTATAAATGAATGTATTGTCCTATTTTTCATATCACAAAATTATTTTTCTTTTTAAAACTTCAACCTGATTATATCTACATGCATATTTAAATTGTTCTGACAAGGTTTACTAGACTAGTTTTCAGGGGTTGATAGAAGTGATATTTCATAGACTACATTTGTGTGTACAAGGACTAGGTAATGTTACAAAACATTCCTGAGGTGGCCAGCTCTTAAAGAACTGCATAGTGACTAATTAATTAACGACACTTGTATAACAAGTGTGTGGAAAGAAGGTTAATGTGATAATGAGGCTTATTTGATCTTAAAGATTCAACATGAGGACACTCTCAAGATAGTTTAATTAGGTTTTAAGCACCTTTTGCAATTTGCATGTGTACTTGCTAATCCGTATGTTCTAAAAATAAAATTTACTTCATTTAAATTAAGGAATGTATCTAATTTTTCCTCTGTGTTGTTTTACTCTCACTGGTGATGGTGTTTTCTTGAGTTTTTCACTTAATGTATATTACTTATAAATTTTTTTTCTATATTATCCTTAAATTGTGCTCACTGTAAAATAATACAACATTTTAAAATTGCAAAACAACAGATTAGTGTAATTCTTGACAAGTCATGACCTGATTCTTAATTAATCCTAAACTTATTTAGCATACTTTATTTATCATCCAATATATCAGTTAATTTGATTTCACCATCTGATACTATATCATTTATTTTTAAACTTGATCAAATGAAAAGAATATTTTGGAAATTAATTTAACAATAATATAGAATATAATTTTTCAAACATTCATTCATTTGTAGCAATAATTCAGTCAATAGTATTGTGTTTTCTGCTGCCCTGGAAATTATAAAATCGTAAATTCACATTCTATGTATAGGCTTTCATGAGTTCTCAAATTAATATACTTTTCTGTTTTGTTTGTATTTATGAGTGATTATTATAATTTATTTACAGGATTTTTACTGCTCACTCCTTTTTAAATACAGTTTCATCTGTAGTGTATTATTGGTCTTAAAGCCATCAAGTAGTTCCAGTGAGGGAGTCTCTTGTTTCTCTGGCTGATGTCAGATCTTTTTCAAGGTTCAGCTCATGCTCCGTGCTTTACATGAAGGTAAGAAATGGCAACNACTCCTTTTTAAATACAGTTTCATCTGTAGTGTATTATTGGTCTTAAAGCCATCAAGTAGTTCCAGTGAGGGAGTCTCTTGTTTCTCTGGCTGATGTCAGATCTTTTTCAAGGTTCAGCTCATGCTCCGTGCTTTACATGAAGGTAAGAAATGGCAACTCACTCCAGTATTCTTGCCTGGAAAATCCCATGGACAGAGGAACCTGACATGCTACAGTTCATGGGGTCATAGAGCCGCACACAACTAGGCGACTGAACAGCAATGAGCAGTGAACACTGAAGTGCGCAGTAATCAATTCCACCTCAGGCATCCTGCAGTTCTAGATATTGCTTTCATTAGAAATAATTAATTGGACCTTCACACCATCTTTCCTTTAGATTTTTAATGTATGTGAGGAATTGTAATGAGGTGGCCAAAGAAAAATGGGCATATTCATACCTCATTGCTTTCTTAAGCTTAATTTTGTATTTTGCAAAGAGTAAATAGTAAACACATATTTATTGTTCTATTGTGTGTATTGAACTGGAAAGGTTTGTGCTATACTAAAGTAAATAATGAACTAAATGGTTCATGGACTGGTGAGCCAGCCACTCTGCATTGCAATAATGGGATTTGTGCCTCAATTTATGGTACCCTCACAATGATGAAATCAGCAACTGTACTAATCTCACAGCAGGTTAGGTCACTAATGAAAAACTCTGGTGGCATAAGCAAGGACATAGCTCTTACCCATACAGCCTTTCCCAGATGTGAGGTGTTAGGCAAATCCAAAAAGCTGTATATTAAAAAAAAACTGGAGCATCTCATGGATAGAGGAGCCTGGCGGGCGACAGTCCATGGGGTCGCACAGAGTGGGACGTGACTGAAGCTACTGAGCATGAACACAGTAGGATTTGAAATGTTTCTGCCAGCCTGGCACGTCATTTTCATCTCAACTTATTGTTAATGCACTGAATCACACGTGCTTACTATATTTTATTCTCCTTATCACGTAAAATTAGTATTTTGGGGGGTGAGAGGATGGCCTCAGAGGGAGGGTATATATGTGTACTTGTAGTTGACTCTCCTCGTTACACAGCAGGAACCAACACAACATCGTAAAGCTGTTATCCTCCCATTAAAAATAAATTAAAAAATCAATTACATTAAAAAAGCTAGAAAAAAAAGAATCTGGAAACTTAAAAGAACACCGCAAGAAAAAATTGTGTGTTTTTTTTTTTTTTTATAAAGAGCTCTTATAGGAAAAAAAAAAAAAGTGCAGAAAAGAATCCTGTCCCTATCTTGTTTGTCCACTGGATGTTTAATAATTCTAGTGAATTGATGAGAGAGAAGCCTTGGATTTTGGAGGGTCCGTAGCAAAGACGCGCTCGGGAAGTGAAGGGCCAAGTATCCCAGGGCTGAATGAGACGGAGATGGTGATGGGGCACTGGGGTCCAGCCACATTCCTACAGGTGGTGTTAGCTGAGCTCTGGCTCATTTTCAAGGCCTGAGATGCCCTCTGAGGCTGGAGCTTTGTGTCATTTCAAAGGAATAGATTCATACCTGGAATTCAGATGCCATGATGAGTACTGTTAAAAGGACCTTTTAGGGGCTGACTACCACTTCTGTCTATTCTAAAAAAAAAGAAAAACACACACACACACAATTACTCTTAACTGTGGTAAAATGCATGGAACATAAAATTCACCATCTAACATTATACATTTTATATTCACATTGGTGTATACCTCTCACCCCCACCCTCCTCTGGACCCTTTTCATTATTCTACTGTGTAGAATAATGTACTCTGTACCTGGTAAACAACAAATCCCCATTTCTCACACTCCCTCCAAGCCCCGGCATCCATCATTCTACTTTCTGACTTTGAGTTTGCCTGTTTTAGGTACCTCATGTTAGCGAAATCATACAGGATTTGTCCTTTTGTGATGGGTTTATTTCACTCAGCAGAATGTCCTCCAAGTTCATCCCTGATACAGCCTGTGTCAGAGTTCCCCTCTTTTTTTTTTTTTTTTTAAATTTTTAAGGCTGAATAATATTCTTGTTTACTCTTCGTGTCCCCTTTGGGGACTCAGAGACCTTGTAAGTTGGTGGAGATGACTGGGGTGTGTGTGACACCCAACCCCAGACAGAATTTATGGGAAATCTCATGGCCTGAGGGTCCCAACCTGCCAAACAGCATCATTGCACTCTGTTGGGCCTTTCTTACTCCTCTCCACACCTGCGCCTCTTGGGTCCCCAAGGGAGACCAGGGCTCCTCTCTCAAGTCATCGGGAAGGATTGGTAGGCTGAGAGGTGCCCTTGGGTGTCCCCTGAACCCTTTCAGAAGCCAAATGTGTGGTTTTTCTGTAAACAGGGCCTCTGTCTTTTTTGGGGGAGTGGTAATGCGGTTTGTTACAGTACAGAGATGATAAAGAGAGGTGCAAAGGGCAGCTGTAAAGGAAAATATCTATTATGAAGTGGGAATTCCTTTTCTTTTTTAAATGTAGAAATTGAGTACATTTTTTTTAAATCCACATACACCCCTTTAGATAAATAAGCCCCCTGAAATGGAATGGCCATTCTCTCGCAAATTCTTAATCCTGAAAAGGGTTTTAAAAAAAATTAGAGTATTTTTCCTGCTTCCTCCTCCAATGAAGCTGAATGAGTTTATTTTTTCCAGCTTTCACCTTAGGTATGAACTTTAAATTAAACACTTACAGCATTATCAATTAATGTAAGAGAAAACCATCCAACGAGGGGAGTGAGCGGGCTCAAAACCCCTGGGGGGAGAATTGAATGCAGATAAAAGGGGTTCAACAACATGATCTTCCTGTCCTGGACTCCAGGGAGATTTTCCTTGAACTGGTTCACGTAGTCAAAAGCCGTCCATTCTTTTCTGAAGGACGGTGGAGATAATTTTAATCATAATGGAGACTATATGCGTGCAAGTCTTTAGAAGGATGAACAGAGAGAGTTGGCGTGGCAAAGGATTTGTAGCTGGCCGGCTTTAGAGCCTGCATTAACAGGCAGAATCTACCCTCACCGATGCCCTGGATGACTAAGAAAAGTGACGCGAGGCTCTATGAGAGGCCACGGATGTTAAGCATGTTAACATTTCCATTATGTCTAAAAGCAGAAAGTGGAACAAATAATGCAGGTTGGGTTTTCTTCCCCCCTCCTCTAATGTATGCCAGAATGTCACAGGAACTCATTGTCTGCGATGAATACAAAAATAAGGGCAATTCAGGCCAAACAATGCAAACGCCTGTGATTCCATAAAAGCATCTCACTCGCATTAAGTTCATCTGGCTTGGTTTTACCCTTATTTATTCCTCCCCAGTAAGGCTGTTTCTTGACTAGTGTGATCTTGAAAGTTTAAGCTGCGCCTGGAATGGCTTCTCCTCTCCCTTCCAGCTTTCTCCGTGTCTGTATTCTAAAATTGAGAGAATGCGGGATGAAATAAAATTGAACCGTTGTATTTGTTTTTCTCGCCTCTTCTCTCAGGCCAAATGCTGTCTGGTTTTGACACTCACATCCTAATCATTTTCACAGGATGCAGAGGCCGGGGTCACAGCCGTGAGCCTGAACAGTGGTCCGTTGGCTCTTCGACACCAAGCACTTGCTTGGATGCTCTGCCGATGGCCCAGTGCAGGGCAGACACGCAGCCCTACTCACTCCTGAGCCTTAGAAGGAGGCTGGGTGGTCTTTTCTGCCTCCCAGTGTTCCTGCTCTTAGAGGAAAGGATTCAAGATGGAGTCACTTAGGACTCAAGTGATTTTGAACTTGAACTGAGCTTTGCAGTCTGGGCAAGGATGGGTGTGAAGTAGTGGCTCTCCCAAGGGCCACGGGGATGAGGGCAGGAGACAGAAGTGGAAAGAGAGGACATTGAGCTTGGGGGAGACTTGGTCATGTTACTTCCTGCCCCTCTTTAGAATCGAGGACAGTTGGGTACGGAAAAAAAAATCACAGAAACCCTCCTCTCTGGTTCATGCATCCCTGGTCCCTGGAGACCAAAGTTGGTGCCAACTAGATGCTTCTGGCTTTAGACATGGTACCCAAGACCTCACAAAGGTCTTCTCTCTGCCTCAAAGAATCAAAACCTTTGGGCCAACCCATACATAGACCTGCAGAAAACTGCACTCTTTCAGCCCCAAAGCTCAAGCCACCCTCTCTGCAGAGTGTTCCCCTGTTTCTGACTCCTGCAGGCTTTCTTTTCACGTGGCTGCTCCTTCCTGCTCTCGACTCAGAAAGCAAGCAGCATCCAGGGCTGTCCCCTGCCTTCTCCCCTCTCTCTCTGGGGACATGGCGGTGCTCACAGATTTCCTGAGGCCTCAAATTCAAGGGAGCAAGATGGGCTGAAGGCTGGAGGCCCAGTGGGTTCCAGCAGGAAGCGAGCAGAGTGGTAGAGGGGCGAGATCTAGGAAGGAGAGAGGGGCACTGAGGCAAGGAGTTCTCAGGCAGCCCAGAAGATGCTTTTCTAGAAGCCCAGCCTTGCTGTAGCTGCTCCCCTCCCAGACTCCTTCCTGCTCCCCGAAACACAGTGACAAGCTCTCATTCCAACAGCAAGACCCCAGGGCCTGGCCCCAGTCCCGGCTCTGGGTTCCTCCTCCACTGCCTCCCATATCCGACATGGATACTCTCAGCTTCCCTTCTGCCATAACTTGGCCTTTTCCTATCACTTGTGGCCTTGACCCGAGAATCTTCTCCATCCCCCAAGTCCATCTCGAATGCCACCTCCCTCAGGGACCAGTCCTTCCCCTGGGGGAAACATGATGTCTTCCTGCCCCCTCAGCCTGGGCGCCCCCCCCTTCAGGCATCAGGATGTCTGCTTCATGGTTTTCCAAGGTCCCTTCAGTTCAGTTCAGTTCAGTCACTCAGTTGTGTCTGACTCTTTGCGATCCCATGAATCGCAGCACGCCAGGCCTCCCTGTTCATCACCAACTCCCGGAGTTCACTCAGACTCGTGTCCATCGAGTCCGTGATGCCATCCAGCCATCTCATCCTCGGTCGTCCCCTTCTCCTCCTGCCCCCAATCCCTCCCAGCATCAGAGTCTTTTCCAATGAGTCAACTCTTCGCATGAGGTGGCCAAAGTACTGGAGTTTCAGCTTTAGCATCATTCCTTCCAAAGAAATCCCAGGGTTGATCTCCTTCAGAATGGACTGGTTGGATCTCCTTGCAGTCTAAGGGACTCTCAAGAGTCTTCTCCAACACCACAGTTCAAACGCATCAATTCTTCAGCGCTCAGCCTTCTTCACAGTCCAACTCTCACATCCATACATGACCACAGGAAAAACCATAACCTTGACTAGACAGACCTTAGTCGGCAAAGTAATGTCTCTGCTTTTGAATATACTGTCTAGGTTGGTCATAACTTTTCTTCCAAGGAGTAAGCGTCTTTTAATTTCATGGCTGCAGTCACCATCTGCAGTGATTTTGGAGCCCCAAAAAATAAAGTCTGACACTGCTTCCACTGTTTCCCCATCTATTTCCCATGAAGTGATGGGACCGGATGCCATGATCTTCGTTTTCTAAATGTTGAGCTTTAAGCCAACTTTTTCACTCTCCTCTTTTACTTTCATCAAGAGGCTTTTTAGCTCCTCTTCACTTTCTGCCATAAGGGTGGTGTCATCAGCATATCTGAGGTGATTGATATTTCTCCCAGCAATCTTGATTCCAGTTTGTGTTTCTTCCGGTCCAGTGTTTCTCATGATTTACTCTGCATATAAGTATAAACATTCTGTCCTCACCTTTGTATCTGGCACATCAGTGCCTCTCAGGCCTGAAGGTCCTCGGCCCACTGTCTGAAGTTGTCAAACTGCATTACAGACCGTGCAGAAGTTATCCTAATCCTCAGTGTCATAGCCCAGTGCCCTTTCTCAACAAGCTCCCAACCTCTTTGCTGAAGAAAGGGAGCATGTGCCTGTGACTGAATCCCAGCTCCGGCCAGTTATTTTGCAATCTCTCCCTCACTTCTGCACATTCACTCTGTAATGAGCTCCCCAGCCAACATGACTCAGGGGGCTTTGGAATCAGTGCCTCATACTTGGTTTTGGACCAAGCTATTTCCAGTCTAATTCCCCTTTGATTCCTAAACAGCCAAATCCAAGATCGAGTCCCTCCTTTAGACCAGGATGCTTCACCACTGAAGATACTCAAAAGCTCATGTTCCAAGTTTCGAAAGGTTCTGGATAATTTCAAGAGTGGATCTAATATAAGGTTTCCTAAATGGACTGATTTGCAAGGGGAGACCCTCTTTGAGATAGGATGGAACAGCTTTTTAGGGATGGAGGGCCTGGAGAGCTTACCTCCAGATAGATGTTATCTATCTTCATTTCACCCATGAGAAAACCCAGATCCATGTTGGTGAAATGATTTATTTGCTCAAGGTCTCAGAAGATTTCGGGAAGAACCACACCCATAAACCTAGTTTAACAATTTGGGGTCTAGAGTTCATCCTCCCTGCCCATGTTTATAAATAATTTTGTAAATAAGAATTATCTCATCAGGACCGAGTTCTCACACTCCACCGAGCCGTGTGATGGGCCCAGGTGAGAGCTCCACGTGGGAAGGGGTGGGGAGCCTGCGCCAATCTGACTGCCTCCTTTACCAAGTGAACTGCCTGCACCCAAGTCCTGATCTCTGGAGCTGCTTGGGGACCCAAAGGAAGACAGGTGCAGAAGGTGAACTCACAGGCTCAATTCTATCTACCTGCCAGGTCAGCCACAGCCAGGCAGATGGTGTGTCTTGTGTGCCAGATGCTTGTACTTTTATTAAGATTTTTGGGTCACATTTATTATAACTTTTTTACAACACAATTCACTCTTTTTTGTGTACAGTTCAATGAATGTCTGACTAATGCACACATTAGTTATGCAACTACCACCAAAATCAAGATACGGAGCAGTCTCAGTTCAGTTCAGTTCAGTTCATTCACTCAGTCGTATCTGACTCTTTGTGACCCCATGAATCACAGCACCCCAGGCCTCCCTGTCCATCACCAACTCCCGGAGTTAGCTCAAGGTCTCAGAAGATTTCGGGAAGAACCACACCCATAAACCTAGTTTAACAATTTGGGGTCTAGAGTTCATCCTCCCTGCCCATGTTTATAAATAATTTTGTAAATAAGAATTATCTCATCAGGACCGAGTTCTCACACTCCACCGAGCCGTGTGATGGGCCCAGGTGAGAGCTCCACGTGGGAAGGGGTGGGGAGCCTGCGCCAATCTGACTGCCTCCTTTACCAAGTGAACTGCCTGCACCCAAGTCCTGATCTCTGGAGCTGCTTGGGGACCCAAAGGAAGACAGGTGCAGAAGGTGAACTCACAGGCTCAATTCTATCTACCTGCCAGGTCAGCCACAGCCAGGCAGATGGTGTGTCTTGTGTGCCAGATGCTTGTACTTTTATTAAGATTTTTGGGTCACATTTATTATAACTTTTTTACAACACAATTCACTCTTTTTTGTGTACAGTTCAATGAATGTCTGACTAATGCACACATTAGTTATGCAACTACCACCAAAATCAAGATACGGAGCAGTCTCAGTTCAGTTCAGTTCAGTTCATTCACTCAGTCGTATCTGACTCTTTGTGACCCCATGAATCACAGCACCCCAGGCCTCCCTGTCCATCACCAACTCCCGGAGTTCACTCAAACTCATGTCTATCGAGTCGGTGATGCCATCCAACCATCTCATCTTCTGTTGTCCCCTTCTCCTCCTGCCCCCAATCCCTCCCAGCATCAGGGTCTTTTCCAATGAGTCAACTCTTCGCATGAGGTGGCCAAAGTATTGGAGTTTCAGCTTTAGTATCAGTCCTTCCAGTGAACACTCAGGACTGATCTCCTTTAGGATGGACTGGTTGGATTTCCTTGCAGTCCATGGGACTCTCAGGAGTCTTCTCCAAAACCACAGTTCAAAAGCATCAATTCTTTGGTGCTCAGCTTTCTTCACAGTCCAATTCTCACATCCATACATGACCACTGGAAAAACCATAGCCTTGACTAGACGGACCTTTGTTGGCAAAGTAATGTCTCTGCTTTTTAATGTACTGTCTAGGTTGGTCATAACTTTCCTTCTAAGGAGTAAGTATCTTTTAATTTCATGGCTGCAATCACCATCTGCAGTGATGGAGCAGTCCCATCAACCCTCAAATTTCCCTCATGACAATTTCCAGTGAAACACCAACCACCCCAGGCCCTGGTGACCTCTGATCTGCAGGTGACTTTTCCAGAATGTCACAGAAATGGAATCATACCGTACAGAGCCAGAAGAGTCTCTCACTTAGCCCTAGGCATTTGAGATTCTTTCAAGTTGCTGAGTTAGTTCTAAAAGGTCTTGTAGGTCTTCATAGAACCATTCAACTTCAGCTTCTTCAGCATTACTGGAGATGTATTTATTGACATTATATTAAGTATAAGGAAATTTCAATTTGGTGGAGATTACTAGGCAAGTATACATGTATAATTTTAATGCTACTAAAGACTCCATATTGATAAAGTGCTAAAATATGTTGTTAATTATAATTTATATGACAGACAAGAAATGCCAAAAAAAAAATGAAAAATTAGTATGGACTGGGATGCTCTGATTATTTTATTGTTAATAAGGCAGTCTGAGAAGCTCTCTGGTGTCTATCTCCACATTTCCAGTTAACAAAAATTAGTTTAGATAAGCTTTGCCTGAAGGTAATTAGAAAATTTGCTCTACAGTATACTGGCAACCACAACAGTTACTTGGAAGTATCTGTTCAGTTCAGTGATTCAGTCATGTCTGACTCTGCAAACCCATGGACTGCAGTACAGCAGGCCTCCCTGTCCATCACCAACTCCTAGAGTTTACTCAAACTCATGTCATTGACTCGGTGATGCCATCCAACCATCTCATCTTCTGTCGTCCCCTTCTCCTCCCAGCTTCAATTATTCCCAGCATCAGGGTCTTTTCTAATGAGTCAGTTCTTCACATCAGGTGGCCAAAATATTGGAGTTTCAGCTTCAGCATCAGTCCTTCCAATGAGTATTCAAACTGATTTCCTTTAGGATGGACTGGTTGGACCTCCTTGCAGTCCAAGAGACTTTCAAGAGAAGTATGCTTCATGACAGATAATTTTGTGTGTCATATAGTTACATAATAGATTAACAATAGAAAATATTCATTTTGGAACTATTAGTGATGCTTGATAACTATTAATAGATTAATGCTATTAAATTTGAGTTTCCTCCAATTCATATTTTGACTTAAGATTTTTTATTATATGAAAATAAAAACAAGTAATAAATAAACAATAATAAGTATGATAGCCCCACTCCCCACAACTACAACAAACATTTCCTCCATGAGCACGATTATAAGTCAGAATATCTTAAAATTAATAACAAAAACACTTTCTAGAAAATATCTGGAATATTTTGTGGATGACAACAATACATTTGGCAGTAATTATCATGTATTAAAATTGTATTATCAAAGATTTTAAAAAGTGGATATATGCATATGTATAACGTATTCACTTTGCTATATAGCAGAAATTAACACAACATTGTAAATCAATTATACTCTAATGAAAATAATTTAATAAAATAAAATAAAGCTGTAAGTATCACTTTTGAAAGTGAATTCTTTACAATAATGACAATTATGTCAAGGAAATATTTTTTTATTAAAAACATTTCAGAAGAAAGAAAATATTTATTCAACTGATGTATTTTAGCAAATGTTATGCTAGTGTCAAAAAATACAGTAAATAGTAGTGCCATCTATTGATTAAATTGAAAACTACAGTTTATTCTTAAAGAAAATGAAGATGTTTACATTAATAGGAATATATCTTCAAAAAGTATATGTGCTTGTGCTAAGTTGCTCAGTAGTGTCTGACTCTTTGTTGCATTATGGACTGTAACCTGTGAGGCTCCTCTTTCCATGGGGATTCTCCGGGCAAGAATACTGGAGTGTGTTGCCATACCCTCCTCCAGGGTTATTTTCCCAGCCCAGGAATCGAACTCAGGTCTCCCACATTCCAGGTGGATTCTTTACCTGCTGAGCCATCAGGGACGCCCAATTCTATGTTATCAATAATAGATGTTATTATTTTAAATTACTATTGTGTCACACAAAATACTGGAAATGTGTTAATATGTGTATGTGTGGCTGTATGTGCATGTATGTAGATGTGTGTGTATAGTAGCTCACAAGGTAAGGCAGCTGCAATGCAAGAGACCCAGGCTCAATCCCTAAGTTGGGAAGATCTCCTGGAGAGGGGAAAGACTACCCACACCAGTATTCTGGCCTAGAGAATTCCACAGACTGTATAGTCCATGGGGTCGCAAAGAGTCAGACATGACTGAGTGACTAATACACATATGTATATAAGATTAATAATGTGATACTTCAGATAATAATATTGGTTATGGGTTTAGTGCACAAAAATATTTTTGACATGTAAAAATTTGCATGCATACTTATTAGGATCCACTGTGACAAAGGAGAACAAATTTCAATTCCTGGGTTGGGAAGATCCCCTGGAGAAGGATAGGGCAACCCACTCCAGTATTCTTGCCTGGAGAATTCCATGAACAGAGGAGCCTGGTGGGCTCCAGTCCATAGAGTCGCAAAAAGTCAGACATGACTGAAGCGACTGAGCATGCATACATGTGACCATTTCAATATTTCTTTTTCTTTATGATTTTGACTTTATTATATACAATAATAGACTACTATTTAAAAAACTGAAATTAGATTGGCTCTTCTCACTATAATACATCGACTAAGATTATGCATGTGCTCTCTGGCTAAATTATCAGGATGAAATCAAATAGTTTAGTAGAGTTAGATTAAAATGTATATCTACTAATTAAAAGATGGGATTACAGAGAACAAAAGAGCAGAAGGCAGTGGGAATATCCATTAAACCCTAAATTCTGCAGATAACATGTCTCAGATACCAGAATGTTCACCGCAGCAGAGGAAGCAATGTGAATGACAAGAGCAGAAACAATAAAATGAACAAAGCATGAATAGGGAGGAACCAGCTGAAGACTGATGACATCAGCCTCTGCACCCTCCCAGCATGTTATTATGGGGACTCAGCAACATTGCATAGGAACCTGGAATGTCAGGTCCATGAATCAAGGCAAATAAGAAGTGGTCAACAAGAGATGGCAAGGGTGAACGTCAATATTCTAGGAATCAGCGAACTAAAATGGACTGGAATGGGTGAATTTAACTCAAATGACCATCATATCTACTACTGTGGGCAGGAATCCCTCAGAAGAAATGGAGTAGTCATCATGGTCAACAAAAGAGTCGGAAATGCACTACTTGGATGCAATCTCGAAAACGACAGAATGATCTCTGTTCATTTCCAAGGCAAACCATTCAATATCACAGTTATCCAAGTCTATGCCCCAACCTGTAATGCTGAAGAAGCTGAAGTTGAACGGTTTTATGAAGACCTACAAGAGCTTTTAGAACTAACAACCAAAAAAGATGTCTT
>SJYX01020532.1:160838-199347 GCA_006410675.1 Oreotragus oreotragus | reverse complement strand
AAGATCATGGCATCCGGTCCCATCACTTCATGGGAAATAGATGGGGAAACAGTGGAAACAGTGTCAGACTTTATTTTTTTGGGCTCCAAAATCACTGCAGATGGTGACTGCAGCCATGAAATTAAAAGACGCTTACTCCTTGGAAGAAAAGTTATGACCAACCTGGATAGTATATTTAAAAGCAGAGACATTACTTTGCCGACTAAGGTCCGTCTAGTCAAAGCTATGGTTTTTTCAGTAGTCATGTATGGATGTGAGAGTTGGACTGTGAAGAAGGCTGAGCGCCGAAGAATTGATGCATTTGAACTGTGGTGTTGGAGAAGACACTTGAGAGTCCCTTGGACTGCAAGGAGATCCATCCAGTCCATTCTGAAGGAGATCAGTCCTGGGATTTCTTTGGAAGGAATGATGCTAAAGCTGAAACTCCAGTACTTTGGCCACCTCATGAGAAGTGTTGACTCATTGGAAAAGACTTTGATGCTGGGAGAGGTTGGGGGCAGGAGGAGAAGGGTACGACCGAGGATGAGATGGCTGGATGGCATCATGGACTCGATGGACGTGAGTCTGAGTGAACTCCGGGAGTTGGTGATGAACAGGGAGGCCTGGTGTACTGCGATTCATGGGGTCACAAAGAGTCGGACACGACTGAGTGTCTGAACTGGACTGAACAGGTTGCTGAGTGCATGGCTAACTTGTTCTTTTAATTACAGAATCATTTTCCACGGTGTCATTGGATCACAGTTTGTTCCTCATCCACCTGTAGAACACTTGGGTTGTTCCCTGATAATTATGAGTAAAAACTACAGTGAACATTTGTGTGTGGGTTTTTGTGTGAACATAATTTTTCATTTCTCACTGGTAAATACTAAGCGGGAAACCCTGGATCATATGATAAGTATTTTTTCAACACGATAAGAAACTGCCACGCTATTTGTGAATGAAATTCCAGTTGTTTTGGGTCCTCCCCAGTGCTGTGTATATGTGCATGCTCAGTCACATCTGATTCTTTGCAACCCCATGGACTGTAGCCCACCAGACTCCTCTGTCCATGGGATTCTCCAGGCAAGAATACTGTAGTCGGTTGCTATTTCCTTCTCCAGGGGATCTTCCTGACCTAGGGATGGAACCCAAGTCTCCTGCTTGCCAGGTGGTTTCTTTACCATCTGAGCCTCCAAGGAAGCCCTCACCAGCACTAGGAGTTATAGATTTTATTAACTTCACGTCTTGTAATATAAGTGTAGTGGGATCTCACCATAGGTTTATTCTGCATTTTTCTCATGACTAATGATGCTGAGCCCCTGTTTCGGAGGGGTTATTGACTGTTTGCATATCCTGTTTGGTAAATGTCTTTTCAAATCTACTCCCCATTTAAAAACCTTGAGGTGTTTGTTTTGATGCCAGTTCTTTGGAATTTTCAAGAAAATCAGAAATCGAGAATTTTTTTTATATGAAATCTTTTGATTTTTAAAAATAAGGCTGAATTTAAGAGATTTACAGAGATTATGTGGCATCTGCCAGGTAACAGTACTAGGTTTTCAACCCCAAATCTGACTCAAAGTCTAATGTCCCTGCCCCTATACCAGTGAAATGCCAATAGTAAAGTGAGGGGGTGGGACTTCCCTGGTGATCCAGTGTTTAAGACTTCAGCTTCCAATGCAGGGGGTGGGGGTTTGATACCTGGTAGGGGAGTTAAGATCCCACATGCCTCTTAGCCAAAAAACCGAAACATAGAACAGAAACAATGTTGTAACAAATTCAATTAAGTCTTTAAAAATGGTCTGCATAGGCCTTCCCTGGTGGTGCAGTGGATAAGAAATCCACCTGCCGATGCCAGGGGCACTGGTCCAATCTCTGCTCAGGAAGATTCCACGTGCCATGGACCATCTAAGCCTGCGCCCCACAGTGACTGAGTGCATGTTGCAGCTACTGAAGCCCAAGGACCCTAGAGCCCGCACTCTGTAGGAAGAGATGCAACCACAGTGAGGAGCCCATGAGCCATAACTTGTGAATTGCCCCCACTCATCGAAACTAGAGAAAGCCTGAACGAAAGCAATGAAGACCCAGCGAAGCCAAAAATAGATAAATAAGTAAAAATGATCCACATACAAAAAAATCTTAAAGAAAATGAGGGCAACAAACTGGAGAGAAAACCCCTCTGGTGGCCCTCTTTTGTTAATTTCCTTCAGGTCATACTAAGAACTCCAAACTCACTTGCTGAGTGGGTGACACGTTCTTCCTCTTATCAGGATTTACCCAGTAATGAGTCTTGGGAATGTCACACTGAAGCAGACTCAAGTTCATAGAGACAGACAGTAGAATAGTGGTTACCAGGGCCGAGGGGAGGGGCCTGGAGAGTTAGCTGATGGGGCCAGAGCCTCAGGTACGCAAAATGAAAAGAGCTCTGGCCATGGATGGTGGGGATGGCTGTTTAACAATTTTAAAGTGCTCAGTACCATTGAACTGCACTAAGATGGTAAATTTATGTTCTGTGTATTTTACCACAATTTAAAAGAAAATAACCTAAGATAACAACAACAAAATGAAATAGACTATGAAGGGGGAAATGCTGATGCTTTTCATGGTTTTCACACAATTTCATAGAATATATAAAATGTCTTCTAAGACCGTCTCTGCGTCTTTGCAGCTTAAGACAGATGAACCCCATCTGGAGATAGTTTCTTTTGGATTTTCTGTGGCCCTCGCCAGCGACCCAAGTTTCTTGAGAGCTTTTATGCTCATGACATTTTTGCATTTGAACTAGGGGTGGGCACACAGCTGTGATGCGCTCTCACCCTTCAGTAAATGCAAGTCTGCTCTCTTGTGAATGTCAGAGAATGCCACATAGACATGGTTGAAAAATAGACGGTGCCTTAAGGAAGGGAGTCGAAACAAAGCACTTGGATCACCTATTCAGCGGGAAGGTGGGCCCAACGGAGGCAACAATGATTTTCATGGATGTGGGTCAAGGCTGTTGTCAGTGGAAGCGTCAGACTTCACCAGGACCCGAGGCCCGGGTGGGGTCCCAGCCCCCAGCATTCTGAGGGCCCCGCCTGAAATCCACTCTCTTATTATCAGGGAAACCACGTGGGTCCCTGGTCGTCCTTAAGAATCAGTGTTCAAGGTTGCAAGGATGCTCTGTGATTGTGAAGCCCTTTCAGGCCCACCCTGCCCACGTGATCATGGGATCATCACTGGGCCTGGCATGCTCAAGGTGAACAGCCGCTGTTCCTTGCTGGGAAGTATTCACATCTTTGGGACCAAAGCCTGTTTCTTTGTCTGTAATGAGGGGGAAGCCCAAAGTCATCTGGATGGACCATCTTCTTCTTTTTTTTTTTAACTTTTTATTTTATGTTGGAGTAGAGTTGATTAACAATGCTGTGTTAGTTTTAGGTGTACAGGAAAGTGATTCAGTTATACATGTACATGTATCTATTCTTTTTCAAACTCTTTTCCCATTTAGGTCTTTACATAATATTGAGCAGAGTTCTCTGTGCTGTATAGTAGGTTCTTGTTGGTTCCCCATTTTAAATACAGTAGTGCGTACATGTCAATCTCAAACTCCCAATCTATCCCTTTTCCCCAGCCTTCTCCCCTGGTAACCATAAATTCATTCTCTAAGGCTGTGAGTCTGTTTCTGTTTTGTAAAGAAATTCATTTGTATCATTTCTTTTTAGATTCCTCACATAAGCAATATCATAGGATAAGGATAGACCATCATAAAAGAGAGGACCCTTCTGAACTTTTCCTAGTAAGGCTTGGGAAGTGACCAGAGTCTAAGCATTTAAACTCTAAGCCAAACAAACAAGTGATAAAGGCCCTCTCTCCCTACCCCCTGACCTTGCTGTATTGGGGAACTCTTGTAGGACCAGGGATGGGATTAATCTGCTTGGGGTGGGGTAGGCCTTTCTACCTTTAAACTCTTGGAGGCTCTTGCAGTAGGATACCTCTTCCTCAAATTCAGTCACTCCTGTGCAACTGATGGACTTTCTGCTATTTTCACAAATCGCCTATGTTTACTTTGTATTTTTCATTAATAGACTTTAATTTCTTATTGACTTTGCTATAGCCAGTGGTTCTCAAACTGCGTATCTGTCACCTGCAGGTCTTGTTAAGACACAGATTTCTGACACCCCCTTCCCCCTCACCCCCAGGGTTCTGGAGGTTGAAAATCTGCATTTCTAACAAGTTCCTGGGTGATGCTGAGGCCGTGGGTGTGCTCAGGCAGGCCATGTGTGTCTGTGGGGTGGGGGCGGGGTGCTCCACGCACGCTACTGTTCTGAGCAATAGGATCCTGAAAATCACGGATTGAATTTTTGGCAGTTGAGCTGCTTTTTTAATGCACATTAAAATAAGGAAAGAACTGCCAAGAAAAACTTCTAGGAACCTGAGAAATGATTTTATGTGCCCCTGGGTGTCCCTGATGAAGTGGTACACACACTGGATTGGATCCTGAATGTTTGCAGTGGAAGAACCAGTGCTGGGGTGCCTTGGAGGAGCTCTGCTCTCTCTAAGTCTGGTTTCCTTATTTGGTACAAAGGGAAAAAATCTCAGACCCGTCCCCTTTAAATCCCAGAGAGATGGATCTGGTCCAATACGGGGCTCGCAAATGGGGGTGGAGACAGTCACTAAAATACCCAAGCCAAGTGGGTTACAGGATGGATTGCAGACTATCCATTGCTTCAGACCCTCCATTGCTTCCAAAGGGTCAAACTCTGTGGAGAGTTGCAAAAGTATATTTGGAAGAGGGGCTTCATAATGAAGAAAGCAGGAAATGATGTTGTGAGCTGCTGGGGACTGAGGTACAGGAAGGACAGAGCGTGAGTTGATGGTATCCAGAAGGAGGAGTTTAGATTTGAGTCAATTTCGGCTGGAAGTTGGTCCCAGAAGCAGAAGTGTGATACGTTGTGACATGTAGGCCGTGGGCTTGTGCAAGAGCCCAGAGGATGTGGGCAGTGTGAGACCATGGCTGCTACAGACTGGGGACAATGCAGTGGAGGAAAGACAGGGCCCCCCAGGGTCTGAGAACCAGAAACAGCACGTAGACCCAGGCTCTGCTGAGACTTCCAGCTGACTGCATCTCACCGTGCATCTTGTTGGACTCTGACCTCCTGTCCCCACTCCGAGGCATTTTAGCCACCGTCAGTGTTTAGATAAGTTATTTCCCCCTGAGTTCACTGGAGCAAAACACTGGCCTGGAACATGCACTGCCCAGGCCCCTGATCTGGGCTGGACAACACCCGAAGCATGGGTACCAGTCTGGCTCTCTGCTTGGGCAGCGGGAAGGACTGCAAGGACCTGGGAGGGTCCTGGGAAGGTGTGTGGGTCTGGCCAGGACTCTGGGGTCCCTGTGTCTTCTCCTCTCCCCAAGAGAGTGCCCCTGTGGAAACAGGAGTCATGACTACCTTCCAGCCACTGTTCACCCCTGGATGTATTTGCTGTATTAGGCTGTGACATCTGTTTTTCTAAAAGACAAGATTGCTCTCACTGATCATCAGGGAAAAACCAGAACTAGCTATTATTTTCTTGATTTTTTTTCTAGCCCTAAAATGAATATTTAAAGCATGAGAACAAAATTTAACTTTCAAGATATTGTGTTACTACTGCTTTTCAGCTATGAACTCAACCTCGCAGTTTCCAAACCAAAGTCACTGACATTTTGCCTTCTGTTCATCGTTTTCAATTTTAAACATAAATAAAAACTCCAAGTAGACACGTGGATGAGGAGCTTTGCTTTCTTGCCTTTCTAAGCACTGTGCTGAGATAGTGATGGCTTATCTAGAATCTACTCTTGACATATGAATATGTGGTACCCCAGGCGCTGGAGGCTGGAATGTGCCTTCAGTCATGGTGAGCTCCAGTCGCTCTGAGCTGAACAACTTCTGGGTCAGAATAGCTGCCACTGAACCTACCCGGGACGGGGTCAACAGTGTAACCGAGAATTCTCTGGATCAACTCCTGGGGACAATGCAATGTTCATTAGTGGATAAGTAATAAAAATGGGCCAATTAAGGGCTTACAGAGCTTTCGAGGGAAGTCACTTCAGTGGAATCCTACTCTTTTTGACCCTATGGACTGTAGCCCACCAGGCTCTTCTGTCCATGGGATTCTCCAGGCAAGAATACTGGAGTGGGTTGCCATACCCTCCTCCAGGGGATCTTCCCAACCCAAGGATCGAACCCACATCTCTTATGTCTCCTGCATTGGCAGGCATTTTCTTTATCTCTAGTGCCACCTGGGAAGCCTGGAAGCTTATAGACACATTGTTGCTGTTGTGCTTTGTTTAGTCACTCAGTCCTGCCTGACTCTTTGTGACCCCACGGACTGCAGCATGCCAGGCTTCCCTGTCCTTCATCATCTCCTAGAGTTTGTGCAAACTCATGTCCATTGAGTCGGTGATGCCATCCAAACATCTCCTCCTCTGTTATCCCCTTCTCCTCCTGCCTTCACTCTTGCCCAGCATCAGGGTCTTTTTCAATAAGTAGGCTCTTCTCATCAGGTGGCCAAAGTGTGGGAGCTTCAGCTTCAGCATCAGTCCTTCCAGTGTATATTCAGGGTTGATTTCCTTTAGGATTGACTGGTTTGATCTCCTTGCAGTCCAAGGGACTCTCAGGAGTCTTNTTTCAATAAGTAGGCTCTTCTCATCAGGTGGCCAAAGTGTGGGAGCTTCAGCTTCAGCATCAGTCCTTCCAGTGTATATTCAGGGTTGATTTCCTTTAGGATTGACTGGTTTGATCTCCTTGCAGTCCAAGGGACTCTCAGGAGTCTTCTACAGCACCAAAATTTGAAAGCATCAATTCTTCGGCACTCAGCCTGCTTTATGGTCCAACTCTCGCATCCATATGTGACTAATGGAAAAACCAAAGCCTTGACTAGACGGACCTTTGTTGGCAAAGTGAGCCTCTGCTTTTTAACACATAGGTAATTGAAACTCATCAATAACAGCAGTTGTTTGTTTCATAGAAGCTTTTTGTTGTCAGAGAGGAGTCATCTATTCTGGATGCTGTTTAGAGCTGCTGGGCCATGGTGATGATGGAAAGCAGAGGGCCTTTAGTCAGTCTCGGTGCTTTGAAGTTTTCCCCAGACAAGGCTCCCAGCCCTGCCCTTGGTGCATCACTGATTCAGTGATGTGTGGCTATTGTGTGGGTCAAGTCAATGGGCTTCAAGGTAGCTGCAATTTGTTCTCTAGAAGACAGAGACATTCTAGATACTTCTAAAAAAATCTGGAAGCATTTCCTCAAGGGCTGCCCATGAACCACAAAATCCTACTATTAGGAAGATAGATGCTCCTAAAAAAATAATATTGGGGAAACTTGATCTACCAGGTAACAACAGTTATCGCCAAACTACAGTAATTTATCAGTGTGATTATTGGCAGTAGGACATAGATCAACAGAACAGAGTCCAGAAACAGAACCTCTAATGTATAGAAACTGCAGATAGGCCAGATCTCTGGGAAGAGCATGGATTATTCAACTAATGGTGCTGTACCAATTGTTTGTCCATATCAGTTCAGTTCAGTTCAGTTCAGTCGCTCAGTTGTGTCCGACTCTTTGCGACCCCATGAATCGCAGCACGCCAGGCCTCCCTATCCATCACCATCTCCCGGAGTTCACTCAGACTCACGTCCATCGAGTCAGTGATGCCATCCAGCCATCTCATCCTCGGTCGTCCCCTTCTCCTCCCACCCCCAATCCCTCCCAGCATCAGAGTCTTTTCCAATGAGTCAACTCTTCGCATGAGGTGGCCAAAGTACTGGAGTTTCAGCTTTAGTATCATTCCTTCCAAAGAAATCCCAGGGTTGATCTCCTTCAGAATGGACTGTTTGGATCTCCTTGCTGCCAAAGGGACTCTCAAGAGTTTGCTCCAACACCACAGTTCAAAAGCATCGATTCTTCGGCGCTCAGCTTTCTTCACAGTCCAACTTTCACATCCATACATGACCACAGGAAAAACCATAGCCTTGACTAGGCGGACCTTAGTCGGCAAAGTAATGTCTCTGCTTTTGAATATACTATCCAGGTTGGTCATAACTTTTCTTCCAAGGAGTAAGCGTCTTTTAATTTCATGNGAGTCTTCTCCAACACCACAGTTCAAAAGCATCGATTCTTCGGCGCTCAGCTTTCTTCACAGTCCAACTTTCACATCCATACATGACCACAGGAAAAACCATAGCCTTGACTAGGCAGACCTTAGTCGGCAAAGTAATGTCTCTGCTTTTGAATATACTATCCAGGTTGGTCATAACTTTTCTTCTAATGAGTAAGCATCTTTTAATTTCATGGCCGCAGTCACCATCTGCAGTGATTTTGGAGCCCCACCAAAATAAAGTCTGACACTGTTTCCACTGTTTCCCCATCTATTTCCCAGGAAGTGATGGGACCGGATGCCATGATCTTCATTTTCTGAATGTTGAGCTTTAAGCCAACTTTTTCGCTCTCCTCCTTCACTTTCATCAAGAGGCTTTTTAGCTCCTCCTCACTTTCTGCCATAAGGGTGCTGTCATCAGCATATCTGAGGTTATTGATATTTCTCCCGGCAATCTTGATTCCAGCTTGTGTTTCTTCCATTCCAGCGTTTCTCATGATGTACTCTGCATATAAATTGAATAAGCAGGGAGAAACCCCTCACACATAGTTTTTTCCATTGGGCCTGCACAGGGACCAGTATACTGAGTGCAGCCAAGCATTTGGGGAATGTTTGTTGAGAATCTACCTTTCACCATGCAATCCTCTCGTCCTGGGAATATTAACAATATTAACAATACCATTTCAGCACTTGTTGAGGTTACACTTTTTTCATAGATACCTGGACACTTCATCTCTTTTGGCCCTTGAACAGTTAGATTTTGTAATATAATAAGCAACCTCAAATTTTTAGCAACATGCAACCACAAGGGTTTATTTTGCTTGTGACTTTGTGAGTTTTCTGGGGCAACTCTGCCTCAGGCTGCAGCAGTGAAGTCAGATCCACTCCACGGGTCTCTCATCTTCCTCCCTAGCATCCCGGCCCCAGGAACAGAAGGCCAGAGGGCATATCCCTCTCACCAGGTGGCTGAGGTTCAAGAATAATAACAGAAAGATGTGAGATTTCTTAAGGCATAAGCTCAGAGCTGAGACGTTGTCACTGTCAGCCTAGTACCATTGGACAAAGCAAACTACAAGGTCATGCCCAGCATCAAGGGGTAAGTAATAGACTGTCCCCATGGAGGTGGGGGACTGCAAGTCCCTTGACAAAGGATATATAGAGAGGGGAGGGGTAAACCACCAAGGTAAGTGTTCCTAGTAACAATTTGAAGCAGAAACAAATCTTTAATAGCTGCTGCTATCATCACTGTTATTGTTATTTCTGTGCCCCTTGGAGCTAGCGTGTTGCACCTCCACTGATTTTCTGTCCTGCTTCATTCCCTGTGTTTCTGCATGAGGGATTAATTTTCCTCAGACTGCAGGTGGATTTCAAGCGCATCTTCCAAGACATAGTGATTAGCCTGGCTTGAGAGTGCTCGAAGAATCTACCATCCTTCTGAGATTGCAGGTTACATTACTCTGGAGTTGTTAGGGCTATCTTCCTAAGTAAAACTGGGAAGCAGGGAAAACACAGGAGAGACAAGAGGGTCAGCTTACGGTTGTCAGTTCGAGACCTCGGCTCCTCCATGCCCGCATTGTCCAAATTCCTTGATGGCCCAAGAGTGAGGACACCTTCAAGGTTGGTTCTTCAGCTACTTGTGTTAAAATCATAATAACATTGAGAGTGCTAAGCAGATGAACCCATTCCTCACCTAAACCCACACTGCAATGCCTCTCCTTCTCTCTTACATCACACATCACTGTCTCTATGTCTCAAATTATTTCCACCCAGACGTGGCAACCATACCTTCAAGAAAGTGCTTTTGGAAATATCAATTGCCTCTTTGAGTCAAACCTGTAAGAACTATACTATTATCTTTTTTTGCAAGTGAATAACAGAGATTCAAAAAGTCAAGCCCCCTGGCAAGGGCACGCACACACACACACACACACACACACATGCAGGAAAAGGGGGATCTGACCCAGCCAATTATCTGGGTTACCTTGAGCAAATCCACTTATTTTTCTGGGTCTTGGCTTTTCCATCCATAAATTAAGGGAGTAGGTTATGAATCTGCAAACAGAAGATGAGCATTTTTAATGAGTAAATTTCAATTGATTTCTTTTTCTTAATATTTATTTATTTGGCTGTATCGGGTCTTTAATCTCTGAGATTTGTTGGAAAAGTTCACCTATAAATGGGTATTTCTCTCCAGCCAGGCTAAGAGGGTGGGGAACAGGTCCTCTTCACATGATTCATGAAAAGCCCACAGCCAATGACAGCACAGTCCCCAGAAGCCCCTTCTACTGCCCTCTGCCAACTTGCTACAGAGCCGCCTGTACATGGGATGGATCTCAAGAAAAAGGCATATTGTACACTCACGTCATAAATTTTACAAAACTGCTTCATGAAAAATAACTTTGGATCCAGGAACTCTGCAAGAAAAATGTCCAAACTGTCTTCGAATTTAGGAACTTTGAAAAGATTGCATACCAGCAGGTCAAGACACAGTCCGTACATCTCAGAGCCTCAGTGTGCTGAACTTGGCCAGAAAACCAAATGCCCACTTTCTGGCAAACCACCCATATTCATAGGTGCGAGCTCTTAACTGGGCTTTGTCAAGTTGCCATAAACATATGGGCCCAGTTCCTCCAGTTCTCTAATAAATAATAAGTAGTTCAACTTATTAGATGAGTGTTAATATTCCACATCCGGAAAACCAAGAAGTTAAAGAGCAATAAGCACTTTGTAGGAAACTAACCCAAAACCCATCCATCTGAAATAGGCCTGGGCCGGTTAAAGCAGGCATATGGCTTTTAGTCTGTTTATATTGTATTGTTTTGATTTACATTCAGAAAGTCAAGGCTTGTGTTTCCATCAGCATCTTGAAAGTATAGTAAGTCCTTTGTCTTGGCTTAGGTTCCTTTCCAGAGCAGACCCTGGGGCAAGGCCTTGAATGGGGGTACTGGCTTTAGGAGGTGATCCCAGGATAGCGAGGAGGGGAAGAGAGCCACCCAGTGTGCACCAATGACCTGTTTACCATCATGGGCAGCTGGGGAGTAGTCCTTCCACGGACCCTCAGAACTGCCCCTTGAGCAGACCTGCCCTTGTGTCTTCAACACCCAAGGCAGTGGTCAAGGAGGGCACCCCAGTGCCTTTCCTGCTGACCACTTCTGACCTGCTGACTGCTTCTGACCTGCCCAGTTTGAGGGCCAAGCTTGCTCCTCAGGTGGCCCAAAAACACTTCAGGAGATGAGACAAAGGAATCCATTCTGTAGGTGCCCTTCAGGGGTGGGGGTGGGGGTGGGTCAGAAGGAGCCTACAGCATCAGCTTCATCCTAAAAATGATGTGTCTGTTTAGGTTCATTGGCTTGATTGGATTGATCTATATTTTTTATTTGTCTATTTCTATTAAACTTTCTGTTTTTCTTTTTCTCTTTGTCACATGGTGTCACTGTGCCTCATTGGAATTTGATGCCAACCCTCTCCCAGGAATAACAGACACAGTCATACAGAAGTGAATTTTTCCTTCGGTCGTAGGATTCTACAGAGCCCTGGAATTCCACCTCCCGGCACCCAGAATGAGACTTGCTCACAGAAACTGGCACCAAAAAAAACAAAGTAAGAAAGGATAAAATAGGAAACCTCCCCCGTTATAAAAATCACTTCACTTCATACCAGGAAGATCATTGAACTGGATCAAACTAGAGAGCCCCTAGCTTGTGAAGGACAGGGAAGCCTGCTGTGCTGTAGTCCATGGGGTCCCTAAGAGCTGGATATGACTGAGCAACTGAAGGCTACCCTCTGTAATGGGACACACAGCAGGAGAACCACCACCTCCCTTTTGGTCTGGAATGCAAAAAGTGCACCTTCTGCTGCCCACACAGCTTCCCATCAGACACACATGTGGCCACAATCAGGAAGCCCTCAGGAGACCTTGGTCCCAGACCCACGGGGAGAGAGCCAGGTTGGAGACTTCACATAAAACGGAAGTGACTACCTGAAGAAGGGGGCCAGCCCCAGAGCCCATGAGAGCACTAACCTTCTGAATATGAGTTTGGAAGCATCAGACCTGGGAGAGTCAGTGACTGGTCAGCCCTTCAAGCGCCAAAGGCACCAGTCCTCATTCTGGAGACCACAAGCGGTCCACCCAGGGAGGCAAACAGCATGGCGGCCCTGTTTTCAAAGGTTGCACAGTTTGACGAGGGAACAAGTGAGGCCATAAACTGTTACAGTACAGAGGAAATCTCCATGAGGGAGAAAAAATTAAGTGGGAGCTCAGAGTGGGAGGGAGAAAGCAAACAGAGGGCTTCCGGGCAGGTAGGAGCTCATGGGTATTTATGAGCTGTGTTTGGGAGGATTGTACCAGAAGCAGCGGGTGGGGAAGACCACTGCAGGCATTCGTAAATGTGAACAGAGACACAGAGAGCTGGAAGTGTGGGGCAGCTTTCGGGAATCAGGCCCGATGGCTGCCTGAGAAGTCACCATGGAATAATAGAAGAAGTTGCAGTAGATACATCACTACCTTTTGAATGTTTTAAAAATCTTCATTTGTTATGTCTTGAATTATACACCATTCACATCTCTGTATCTCATTTGATCGATTATGTTGTATTTTAAATGTACTGAGAAATAGGTCCCTACTTTACAGCTGAATATTGACTTTCAAATCCCTTAGAGAGTTTTAATCACATCCCCAATTTATCCCCCCTTCCTCCTTGGGGCCCTTGTGTCAGGCTGGGCCCGGAGACATCTGGAATTAGATGCCTCCTGTGCAGCTGGGTGTGGGCAGACAAGTGAGCTCCAGCCCAGAAGATGGCGCATTCAGGAGCTTCTAGAACATTGGCTGGAGGACATCCTTTGTCCCTCCCTCTTCCTGGCCGAGAAGCCTGGTGAACAGAGCCACTGTTCCACCTTGGAGAGCCTCTCTCCAGAGCTCCTGCTGCTGGATCTCAGGCCCTCACAGGAGCAGTGTGTGCTGGGGTTCATCACCAGGTCCCGCACCCAGGAAGACCCTGCTGACCCAGGACCAATTCCCTCTGCATGCAGGATGTGTGCCCAGGGGACCACAGGGAACCCATTTGCCTGTGGACATAACAGAAGGACTTGCAGAGAAGTGATTTCTGACCTGAGAGGTAGGTGTGTGCACACTTTGTAAAGACGATGGAGAAAAGAATCTTTAAAAAGAGTGGCTATATAATATATATATTATATATATAAACAGAGGCCACTGGGCAGGGAACTGCCAAGCCATGGGCCCAGAGGAGGTCTAAAAATCAGTCATGGGCTCTGAGCAGGATGGGCAGGGCTTTTGGCCCTCAGACCCCCATCTGAGGGGAGGAGTGCAGCTGGAGGAGGCTACGGCAGGGCTTCTAAAACCCGGAGCCGAGGCCGGGCCCTAAGGCCCCATCTAAGTGCAGTCACGTCCCTGTTGTAAGAACCCTTGAACTGCTTCATCTGTCTCCTCGTTAACCCCAAGACTGTGAGGGCAAAACTGAACTCAGTTACAACCCAAGGACCCAGCCACAGGCCTACTTCACTCTTATTAAACAACCGGGGTTTACTAAGTGGCAGGTATTGATCATGCATGTGTTGGTTCAGTGAATCCACCTGCCAAGTTGAAGGTGAAAGGTATCAGCCTTAGTTTCCTGATGGTCTCAGTCCACTCGGGCAGCTACAACACAGTACCAAGGACTGGGTGGCTTAGAAACGACAGAAACACTTATTTCACAGTCCTGGAGGCTGGAAGCTCAAGATCAGCGTGTCAGCATGGTCTGGCGGGGCCTTCCAAATTGCAGACTGGATGGAAGGGAAGGGCTAGTTCTCTGGGGCCTCATTTATGAGGGCACTCATTCCATTCCTGAGGGCTCCACCCTCTTGACCTAATCACCTCCCAAAGTCCCCACCTCCTGCTACCATCATCTTAGACATTGGGTTTCAACATAAGAATTTTAGAGGGACACATGCATTTCAGTCATAGCACTGATGAAGAGACAGGTTCACAGACACTCAGCTGATGGAGTCAGTGGTGATACTCAGGTAGAAATTAATGTTCCCTACGCAGCAGCACACTACAGCCCACATAACACATGACCTAGAATCACAATCCACGATTAGACTTCACTTACAAAGAGCTGCGTTTGTTTTGTTTCAAAATAAAAAGGGACTGAGTTCCAAGTTCCTCTCATCACTAAAACCTTTTAACTTAGTTTTTTGGGTCCTGAAGGTAATGAAAATTAGGCTGAGTGTTGTTGGTTTCTGGCTTCATTTCCCAGAGTCCATACCCCTCCCTTTCCTGGCAGCCTCCACAGGAGGGCGGGCACCCAGCCACCAACACCTGGAGTTCCAGAGTCAACACGGGGGTGCTCACCCATACAGAGGGATGGTTGGCCTTTCCTCCTCAGGAAAACTGCAGAAACTTCTGCCGGCAAAAATGCATGTTGGACTGAGGGCAGGAACGCACTGCTTGTTCTTAGGGCTGGGGGTAATAAAGCAAAATCACTCAGGGACATCATTTTTAATTAAGTATTTTCAGACAATTAAAAATTTTTAGCCATTAGTAAGTGCTCCATGTTAAACACTTTTTCTTTTTGATTGTGCTGCGATATCTTAGTTACTGACCAGGGATCCCCCCACTTTGGAAGCACGGAGACTTAACCACTGCACCACCAGGGAAGTCCCCGTGTAAATCCTTACTTTTACTCCCACCTACACATACAGATGATGGCTGGAATTTCTTTGTCATCTCATACTTAGAAGTGAAGCCACAAGGTGAGAACCTGGAGATCATCTTCAGCCCTTCTGCTTATCTTGTTTTGAGCATCCACACTGTTTAAATTTCAGTCAAGCCTAAGTGCAAAATCCCCCGCATTTTCTCTGGTCTTAATTTCTACCACCTTAGCCCAGTTGACACTTCAGCTGCTAGAATCGGCTCATCATCTGCCCCTAGGCCACCAATGCTATAGTTTCTTTAAGCAGAGACCTCACTGCTCCAATCTGTGATGGCTCCAGGCACTTGCACTCTCATGTCTTATTGTGGCCTTTGAGGTCCACAGGACGGGGTCCAGATGGCTTCCCACCCACAGACCATCACAGCGCTTGGTCTGCCACACCGCCACGAGCACTCAAGCCCTTGCAGGTCCTCACACCCATCCTGTCCATTCACCAACTTTAATGTCCTCTATGGGCACTGCCCAATTCCTCACCTACCCCACTCATGTCTGTGCAAAGCTTTCTCCTCTTTAGAAGCTCAACTCAAACGTTACCTCTTTTCCATTCTCTAAGCCTTCCTCCTTCCTAGTCCATTGCATTTCAGCTCTCCTACCACCTCTTGTTCGCCACCACCTCTCTCTTTGTTTTCCTTTCTTAACTGTCTGTACTTAGAGGTCAGGAGGACTGTTCCCTGCTGGTCTTTGAGTTTTGCACAAGGTAGGTGCTCAATAAACATCTATCTGGATGAATGTATTAAAATAGAGGCTGACTGAAATTCTCACTAATATGTAAATGACTGACAACATTTCTCTTGAGAATGCTGATAGTTTCAGATACAAAGGGAGAAAGTCCAAGACGTTTGGTTGTCCAAATCAAGTTAAAGATGTTGGAGGGAGCCAAAAAGAAACATTTTCCAACTTCAAAATGCAGCTTGCCTGTGGAACTGGTAGCGCTGGGTTGTCCAATGAAAAGACTGATCTTTCCCAACTCTGTTAACTCAGATGAGAGAAGAAAGTTAATTTTCCCTCTCGGAGATTCTTGCCAAGGTTGTGATTTTAAGGACTTTCTAAGCCTTTTATTTGCAATTCAGTTTAACTGCTTTCTAGGGCCAGAGATTTGCCTGCTGGGTTTCCCAGTCCCCAAAGAGTTTTGAAACACAAAGTTAGTAATAAAAATTAATGTGTCACTCTTTAGAGGCAGAGGAGAGGGTCAGCTGTGTGGAGCCAGCGATGATGGTGTAGCTGAGGAACGGGACTAGTCAGTGATTAATGAGCAGATCTGAGCTGGCAGGACCAGATACAGTGTCACCTCTGATTCAGTTTTGTTTTTGCAAATGTAGGACTCGTGCAAACAAAATGGAGAGGGATGCTGAGTGCCAGGCATGTGGGAGAAGTGTCTGCACAGCTCAGCTCCACCACCTCCTCGTTGGCTTGGAGGCGCTCCTGGGTCTCTCCCTCACTAATGTTTTTGCATCGTACGGCGGTTTCGTGTTGTGGATACATGTCCAGTGTTTACTTGGATGAAGACACCTGATTCATTTTGCTCAGAGTCCCGGTTCAGTTTGCAACCTACCTCTTCAGAGGCAGAAGGTGTATGAACTCACTTTTCCCACCACCTTGTCTCCAGGGCATCTTTACAGGTTGCGGTTGGAAAACCCAGCACCCTCCCAAGTCTGGACACAGGCACTTGTTATGACTGTTGGGCAACCTCACCCAGAGTTACTGAGGTTCAGCTGGAGCAAGAGGACAGGGGTGGACAGCTGGACGGAGCTCCGGGAATAAAGCCACAGTGGTGGTGGAGAGGTTGAGATGCTGAAGCCTGGAGTTACTGGATCTAGGGACAAACATCAGTTACAGAAGGAAAAGTAGATGTTCTCTTCCAAGATATAATTCTCTAGAGGAATTTAAAGAATATAATTTTCTTTTTAAATTAATTTTCGTTGAATTATAGTTGTTTTACAATGTTATGAATGTAATCTTCTTGAGCTGAGAAATTACGAAAAGGACCAAGATAAAGGGGGAAATGCCTCAACGATTTGGTTAGGTTTTCTCATTTTCTTTAATGATATAATATCGCCTTTGGAGAAGGAAATGGCAACCCACTCCAATATTCTTGCCTGGAGAATCCCACAGACAGTGGAGCCTGGAGGACTTTAGTCCATGGGGTCACAAAAGGTGACCAGGCATGACTTAGTGACTAAACAACAGCAATAGACTTGCTGCCATAGTAAAAATAATTTAAGTTAGCAAAGTTATGACCTTGTATGTAAATCCACAACCTATTAACAAAAGACAAAAATCCTTAGGTTAGGTACTAAAACCGTTCTCAGGCTTTCTGAAAATGGAAAATACCAACCAAGCAGGAAGGACTTCTTACATTTCCAACACTGTGATCTGTGCTGTGACACTGGAAGACATCCATGACATCATGTTTTGGACTTCTTTTTATGCAAATAAGTATTTTCATATTTTTTGTATTTTTATCATAACAGAATAGTCTTTGTATGATAACCACCTACTACTCTATATATGGGATATAACTCATTTCATGCATTGACCTTTTTAATTGTGCTTGTATTTTAATATTTTTATTTTTAAGTGCCTGAGAGTATTCTTGTCCAGAGGAAATGTTCTTACCCATAACATTTTATTCAGCTGTTAATTTATTTAAAGCTTTCAAAATGATTGGATTAGAGGGTCACCTGACCCAAAGGCATTTGTGCATAAGTTGACCAAAGACTGATGAGATAAGCCAGCTCAAAAAGCTCAGACCAATAGAGCTGATAGTAACGACCTCAGCCCATCAGAAAACAAAGACTAAAGGACAGAAAGGATTTTGGCTGCCTGGCAAAGCACCCAGAATATACTGACATAAAATCACCATTTTATTAAGCTCATGGAATCTATGCACCTCAAGTTTGGAAAAGATACAGCAATAAAGTGGCTTTTGTTCTGTTCCATGGTGCTTGGCTCCTTAGCTAAGAAGACACAAAGGCTGAGAGTGCCTTGACATCTGGGAGCTAGAATAATATTTATTGTTGTTCAGCTACTAAGTGATGTCCAACTCTTTGTGATCCCAGGGACTACAGCACGCCTGGCTCCTCTGTTCTCCACAGAATCTCCCAGTGTATGCATGTCCATTGAGTCAGTGATCCTATCTCACCATCTCTTCCTCTGCCGTCTCCTTCTCCTTGTGCCTTCAATCTTTCCCAGCATCAGGGTCTTTTCCAATGAGTTAGCTTCTTTGCATAAAGTGGCCAAAGTATTGGAAGTTTAGCTTCAGCATGGAAGTATCTTAACATCTGACTTCCTTTTAGGGCTTCAGTTGGAGCTGCCAACCAAGGCACCTACACAGGTGGTCTGTTTGTGTGGCTGACTTGAGCTTCCTCATAACATGGCAGCTGGGTCTCCTGAATGACTGCTATAAGAAAATAAGACACAAATGTATAACATTGTTATGATCTCCTCTCAAAGTCGCATAGCATTACTTCTCTACTCTATTGGTCAAGGAAGACACAGAGGTCTGCTCATTTTCAAGGGGGAAGGACAGAGACCTCACCTCTTAATGAGATGAGTATCAAGGGCAAGGTATAAGAGCCTGTGGGATGGGAAAGACTGTTTTTAAAAAATCACAATATGCAAAAAAAAAAAAGAATGGAAAGATAAATATTAGATATTTTAGGGTGGTTGTTTCTAGCCTTAGCAGCATATTTCTTCTTTATCTACTTTGCCAATTTTTTTGCCCACTCCATGCCACTTGGGAGATTTCAGTTCCCCAACCAAGGATTGAACCTGGGCCGCTGAAGTGAAAGTGCCACAGCCTGGCTACTGGACCACCAAGGAACTTTCTATAATGAATACTTACTGATTCTGTNGTATACCTGAAACTGTCAAACTTTGTAAATCAACTGTACTTCAGTGGAAAAAAAAAACACACACACACACAGTAGGTTAATGTGAATGTATGTAATGCCATCGAGCTTTATATATTTAAAAATGGTTAAAATGGTGAATTTCACCACAATTGAAGGGGGAAAGAAAAGAAAGGAAGCCCTGTGTGACTGTAAGTCCACTAATAACAGTGGTCGGGGGCCCGTGACGATTGTGTCCGGGAGAACTTGCCCAAGCAAGTTGCCTCTCTTGGAGCCCTTACTCAAAGTGGTCCACCTCTCACCACTTCGGTTACCCTGGTGTTCCCTCCACCATTCTGATCTCAAAACCTAATAAAGTGTGCCCAGATGTGGAAGCCCCCAGGGCAGGATGGACGGTTGTGGCTGTTGGGCACAGAGACAAGGACATGATGACCGACTCACTGTGAAGCATCACCTTCAGAGGGGAACTGGCAGAGCCAGGAAAATGCTAGAAACATGCTCTGGCAGAAAGAAGGGTGACCAAGTCTGATGAGAGCAAAGGCAATAATCCCGCTGGAATTTCCAAAAGTTATCCAAGACTCCACTCCAATGCCAGTTGCATTGAACCTTTTTTTAAACTTTTCACCTTCCTTTTTAAAGTCTGTTTGAGATAAATCTGTCTCCCCAAGGAGGAGAGACACTCATCTCACTTGACCAAAAGCAGCAGCACGTCACCAAAGCACCTGAGCTGCAGTTGTCTGCCAAACTGGTCTGAGACCATGGTCTTCGGTTAGGAGAAACAGCCGCCAAAATCTTTCCTGGTTTCATTTCAAGTGCTTTATTAGGNAATCTGTCTCCCCAAGGAGGAGAGACACTCGTCTCACTTGACCAAAAGCAGCAGCACGTCACCAAAGCACCTGAGCTGCAGTTGTCTGCCAAACTGGTCTGAGACCATGGTCTTCGGTTAGGAGAAACAGCCGCCAAAATCTTTCCTGGTTTCATTTCAAGTGCTTTATTAGGTACGGGGCATCCTCTGTCTTATTCCTCCTTTCTCCTTAGCCAGCCTCTTCCATCACGTCCCTTAAAAAAAGAGGGAGTCCCATGGGTGGTGTGACACCCAGTAGCACTGACTATACTCTGCACACCAGACTTCACCTGTGGAGACCAACATGTCTCCACAGGGAACCCGTCCTCTGTCAGGGCAATCAACGGAGGAGAGGAGTTGGTGCTGAGGATCCAGGCTGATGGGAGGAGGAAGAAGCAGTATCACGTCCATAACTCGGTTCCATTCCCCCTGGAGAACTATGTGGCTGGAAAGAAACTACTGCTTCACCTGTGGTCGCAGTTCAGTTGCTAAGTCATATCTGACTATAGAGACCCCAAGGACTTAGAAGAAAGACTTACCTGTGGGCCAGGGCAGGTGGAAAAGAGCCACTTCTAAGTGTGATGGAGTGATTACAGCTACAAGTGTTCTGTCCCCTGACTATGCAGGGACTCCCAGCCCTGACTCTGCCTGGACCGTGAGGATGAACGATGGGCCTTTGACTGTTCTCCTGGTTGGGCTCCCTCGTACTTCTGACGTGCAGACATGGAGCCGAGTTCCAAGCCTGCTCTTCCCATGAGGTCCTGACTCTGCCTTGCCCTGTTACTCTCTCTCCCTGCCATCTGTTCCTTAGCCAGGAGCCAGACTACCTGGGTTCAAATCCCACATCCCGAGGCCTGAGAGTTGACCAAAGAGGGGAGGCTGGGTGTGCTCTGAGGCCCCCACAGCACTGGGCAGAGATGGGGCCGTCTCGCTGCATCATCTGGGAGTTAACCGAAGTCTGCTTGCTGTTGATTTCCAGGGTTGGCTTCGTTAATTCATCCCACATGTTTCTTCCCTGGCTGGTGATAGAGAGCTCCAGTGTCAGGTTGTGCCTGGACAGGGTCAGAGCAGCTTCCTCTGACATCTCTGTGATCCTGGGAAGATCCATGTCCAGGGCAGGGCAGCATGACCACCAGGCCACAGAAAGTCTGCGTCAGAGAGAAGCGTGGACATGTGGGCTGACGGGCTCGACAGGCACCCTTGGAAGGGCATGCTCTGAGTGTTCAACCTTCTAGCATTTGAGGATGGAACAGTGCAGGCCTTGTCGTCCATCTGCAGCAGCATGGGCCTTTGCTCCTGGTTTCTGCCTTCCGGTAGTGAGTACAGATTTTTATGAGCCCCATCAAGTGCAAGTGCAGCTTTACACACACTGCCATCTCTACTACTATACTCACAGAATCTTGCAAATATTGGGTGGATAATATCCTCATTCAGTCAAGAAACTGACTGGTATCTTGATTCTGAGAAGTCAGGTAGCTTGCATCATCACCTAGCCAGGAAGCAGCAGAGCCTTGAATTTGGAGGACTGTGCTCTTTCCTTGTACTGCAGAGATGCGAGTCAGTTTTGCAGAGCCAAGAAAGAGGGAGAGAGGGAGTAAGAAACCAGGGCAGAGAGAGCACTGCAGGATCCAGGGTGGTGGTACAGAGTCTCTGCTTGCCTCTTGCCTCTATCCATCTGGCCTGTTCTCACCTGATCATGCACCAGTTCCTATGGAAACTTCAACGCCCAATGCAGTTTGTCACCGCTGCTGAGAAGCCTTCCTAACCACAACCCCTGTGCTTTAGCTTCCCCTAAGTGAAATTCATCATGCCACTATTGTAGTTTGTACTTGCTTTTATAGTTGTGATGTTTTGGGTTCATCTTGTTCAAGGATTTACCTTCTCTACCAATATGTCCACCTCCTGAGTGCAGGGACTAGGTCTTTGTCACTTTCGATTAAATAGTACCCGGTAAAAAACTGGTGTATAGCAGACACTTAATCAAGATTAGGGGGAAGAAGGAAGGAAGGAATCCAACCTATTGGCTTTTTCTGAGTTACAAACAAAGGACATCTTCAAAATACCTGTGCCAGTCAACAGGACTGCATCATGGTCTGATGAGGCTTTTCTGGCCTTAACAATCTGCCTGCCACTTCTGTTACACACACACATATACACACACATTGCCACAATCTGAGTAACACAATCAATTTCAATAGGTCTCATTTTCCTTCCCATCAAAACTTATAGAAATTTAATGAAATTCCCTTTTAATTTCTCTTTATCGAACCTAATGGGTGACACTTCAGTTATTCAGGCCAATTTGTGTGTGTATAACCATCNGACAGAGGATGAGATGGTTGGATGGCATCACTGACTCAATGGACATGGGTTTGGGTAGACTCTGGCAGTTCGTGATGGACAGGGGTTCATGGGGTTGCAAAGAGTTGGACACAACTGAGAGACTGAGCTGAACTGAACTGATTCAGTTATTCAAAGGCATTATTGATTTTTTAAAATATCTATCCATCCATCACAGCAGCACAAAGTTAGGTTCAGAGAGCAGTAGAGTGGAAAGAATATAGTTTCTGTAGCAACACAAATTTGGTTGAAGCTTCCTTGTTAATAACTGTGTCCTTGGACAAGCTATTTGACTATTATGTCTTTACATTCTCATCTATAGGATGTGGACAACAATGCTTAACATATGAGGACTTCCCTTGTAACTTAGTGGTAAAGAATCTGCATGCAATGCAGGAGACACAGGTTTAATCCTTGGAGCAGGAAGATGCCCTAGAAAAGGAAATGGCAACCCATTCCAGTATTATTGCCTGGGAAATTCCATGCACGGAGGAGCCTGGTGGGCTACAGTCCATGGAGTTGCAAGAGTCAGACACGACTTAGCAACTAAACCACCACCAAGAAAACATATAGCAAGTACCAAGTAGGTGATAATTATAAGCCTTGTAAAATATTCAGTATTAGCTCATAAATCATTTATGGATTATTATCACAAAGCTTAGCTTTTGGGTACCTTAACTACTTGATTCTTCTTGCTAATGTGATCTTGTGGCCACTGAGACCCTAACTGGAGCAGGGGCCAACTAAAATGCAAGTCGTTTGTAGCACATGATGGCAATTTACTGCTGTTTTCTTCCTCTCTCCTAGGACACTGGCCTTTGGAATGCAGGGCAGACTAACATGCTTGTTCGCATCTACCCAGAATAGCATGTTTGTGCCTTGTTCTATCTTCTGCATATTTTCAACCCCATCTTCCTCCGGAATAAGCCCTTTGCCTAAAGTTCTTTCTTTGATCTCTGTCCATTGAGAAGAAATCTCTTCGGTGAGAACACACCATATCATAACTATAACACCAGCATCATATAACATCATTTATTGAAAAGGCTGTCTAATTCCCCATTTTATCTTTTTGCCTTCTTTGTTATAAATTAGTTGACCATATGTGAGAACTCATTTCTGGCCTCTGTATTCTGTTCCATTGGTCTATTTGGACTGCTTTAGTGCTTTTACCATACTGTTTGGATTTCTATAGCTTTGTAATATAGTGTGAAAATATGAAGTCTGATGCCTCCAATATTCATCTTTCTCAGTATTACTTTCACTATATGAAGTCTTATGTGGTTCCGAACAAATTTTATAATTATTTGCTTTAGTTCTGTGCAAAAGAGCATTGGCATTTTTATAGAGTTTGCACTGAATCTGTAGCTTGGCCTGGGTAATATGGACATTTAAGCAATATTAATTCTTTCCATCCAAGAACACAGTATATCTTTCCCTCTGTTTCATCTTCAGTTTCTTCCATTGGTATCTTAATTCTTCCCCAGTTTTAAGTCTTTTAATTCCTCACTTACATTTATTCCTAGGTATTTCATTCTTTCTACTTGATTCTAAATAGGATTGTTCTCTTTATTTTTCTTTCTGATAGTTCATTGTAGATGTATAGAAATGCAACAGATTTTTAAATATTAATCTTAAATCCTACAACCTTACCAAATTTATTGATGAGTTCTAGGCAACAAATAACAAATTTTGGAGACAATGTGGAGAAAAGGAAACCCTCATGCACTGTGGGTAGGAATGTAAATTGGTTCAAGAACTATGAGGAACAGTATGAACATTCTTCAAAAATTTAAATATAGAGCTTCCAATATGATCCAGCAAGTTCATTCCTGGGTATCTATCTGAAGAATTTGAAAACATTAATTCCTTGCAGTATTATTTACAATAGCCTAGATATGGAAGCAACCTAAGTACCAGTCAATAGATGAACAGATGAAGATGTAGCCATAAATATTATTCAGCCATAAATAAATGAATTCTTCTTATTTATGTCAACATGGAAGGACCTAGAGAGTATCATAAGTGAAGTAAGTCAGACCAAGAAAGACAAATTCTGTACAATTTTACTTATATGTGGAATCTAAAAATTGAAACAAGTGAACAAATGTAACAAAATGAAAATCAGTTCTAGATCTGGAGAGCAAGCAGATGGTTGCTACAGGGGAGAGAAGTTTGAGGAGGAAAAAAATAGATGAGGGAGATTAAGAGGTACAAACTTCCAGATACAAAATAAATAAGAAATGTGCATGACATATACAGTAAGGAAAATATAGTCAGTAACAATATAATCTTTGTATGGTGGCAGATAACAACTGGACTTATCATGGCAATTATTTTGAACATACAGAAAAATCAAATCACTATGTACCACAAACTAAGACAATGGCATAGGTGAGTTATACTTTAAAAACAAACTAACCAATAAACAAACTCATAGAAAAAGAGAGTTTTGTGGCTACCAGAGGCTAGGGGTGAAAGATTGGGAGAATTAGATGTATTCAATCAAAAGGTACAAACATCTGTTTATAAGATAAATAAGTACAAGGGATATAATGTACAACATAATATATATAATTAACATACTGTGTATTATATATGAAAGCTGTTAAGAGAGTAAATCCTAAGAGTTCTCACCACAAGGAAAAAAAATTCTTTAATTTAGTATCTATGTGAAGTTGATTGATATTCCCTAAACTTATTGTAATAAACATTTCAGGATGTAAGTCAAATCATTATAGTATAAACCTTAAACTTATGTAGTGCTATCTGTCAAGAAAACTGGAAAGAGAAAAATAAAAGACCCAGTCAAAAAATGGGCCAAAGAACTAAATAGACATTTCTCCAAAGAAGACATAATGATACAGGCATAGTATAGATATAAAGATAGAAGGAAACTGAAAGAATTTGGAAAGAGACAAATGGATAAAAATATAGAAAAGCAAGGAAAATGCACAAATGTGAACACGAAGAGGAACTTGGTACCAACATCAGTGCTCACTGTTTCAACCTTGATGAGTTGAATGTCCCCAGAATCAGTTCATTTCAGTGCAGTCGCTCAGTTGTGTCCAACTCTCTGTGAGTCCATTGATTGCAGAATGCCAGGTTACCCTGTCCATCACCAACTCCCAGAGCATGCTCAAACTCATGTCCATCATGTTGATGATGCCATTCAGTCATCTCATACTCTGTCATCACCTACTCCTCCTGCCTTCCATCTTTCCTAGCATCAGAGTCTNGCTCAGTTGTGTCCAACTCTCTGTGAGTCCATTGATTGCAGAATGCCAGGTTACCCTGTCCATCACCAACTCCCAGAGCATGCTCAAACTCATGTCCATCATGTTGATGATGCCATTCAGTCATCTCATACTCTGTCATCACCTACTCCTCCTGCCTTCCATCTTTCCTAGCATCAGAGTCTTTTCCAATGAGTCAGCTCTTCACATCAGGTGGCCAAAGTATTGGAGCTTCAGCATCAGTCTTTTCAGTGAATATTCAGGGTTGATTTCCATTAGGGTTGACTGGTTTGATCTCCTTGAAGTCCAAGGGACTCAAGAGTCATCCCCAACACCATGGTTCAAAGCATCAATTCTTCAGTGCTCAGCTTTCTTTATGGTCCAACTCTCACATCCATACATGACTACTAGAAAATCATAGCTTTGACTAGATGGACCTTTGCTGGCAAAGTAATATCTCTGCTTTTTAATATGCTGTCTAGGCTGGTCATAGCTTTCCTTCCAAGGAGCAAACATCTTTTAATTCCATGGCTGCAGTTACCATCTGCAGTGATTATGGAGTCCAGAAAAATAGTCTGACACTGTTTCCATTGTTTCTCCATCTCTTTGCCAGGAAATGATGGGACTGGATGCCATAATCTTAGTTTTCTGTTGAGTTTTAAGCCAGCTTTTTCACTCTTGTCTTTCACCTTCATCAATATGCTCTTTAGTTCTTCTTCACTTTCTGCCATAAGGGTGGGGTCATCTGCATATCTGAGGTTATTGATATTTCTCCGAGAAATCTTGATTTCATCTTGTGCTTTATCTAGCCTGACATTTCACATGATGTACTCTGCATATAAGTTAAATAAGCAGAGNTTTAGTTCTTCTTCACTTTCTGCCATAAGGGTGGGGTCATCTGCATATCTGAGGTTATTGATATTTCTCCGAGAAATCTTGATTTCATCTTGTGCTTTATCTAGCCTGACATTTCACATGATGTACTCTGCATATAAGTTAAATAAGCAGAGTGACAATATACAGCCTTGACATACACCTCTCCTAATTTGGAACCAGTACATTGTTCGATGTCCATTTATGACTGGTGCTTCTTGACCTTCATACAGATTTCTTAGGAGGCAAGTAAGGTAGTCTGGTATTCCCATGTCTTTAAGAATTTTCCACAATTTGTTATAATCCACACAGTCAAAGGCTTTAGTGTCCTGAGATTGTATGTAATCAAATGTACAACATGTCCAGGAGCCACCAAACCTGAGGGTACATTATATATATATATATATATGGATGTGTAAGCACTGTAGCATTAGTGGTATTCTTTTACTTTTCTTTAAAATCATTTATTTGCTGACAAGATTGGCTTTTTAAAAACTCTTATAATAGTGCATTGTGAAAGTACCTGATATAGTTAAGATACCATTCTTAAAAATTCTGAATTTGTTATCATAGCAATCCAGCTATACTTTATAATACTTATTTTTAAATGATAGCTAACATAAAAAAAGTCATTCTTTTGACAGCTGAGTGTTTTTTTTAACATTAAAACAAGACAAGGCTATAATTTATCATTGCTCTCCCCTGCTATTTAAAATGTTTTGGAGTTGAAAACCATATATATTATAAAATAGACATGCTTAATATATGTTTGTAGGTGATGTGATGGTTTCCCTCTAAAACCCAGAGATCAAAATCTAAAAGTATTTCAGCAGAAATAAAATTGGGACTCAGTCACTTAATTGTAAATATATATAAACACATTTCCATTAGCAGCTAAAAAAGAAAATGTTGAGAAAAAAAAANAAAATAGACATGCTTAATATATGTTTGTAGGTGATGTGATGGTTTCCCTCTAAAACCCAGAGATCAAAATCTAAAAGTATTTCAGTAGAAATAAAATTGGGACTCAGTCACTTAATTGTAAATATATATATAAACACATTTCCATTAGCAGCTAAAAAAGAAAATGTTGAGAAAAAAAAATGTCCAGGGAAAATTCCTTTTAACTTAAAATCGTAAAATGTCATTGAAGGTCTTAAAAATAATGTAAATAAATGAAATAATATACCATGGTCCTAGAGTGGGAGAACATGTATTAAAATAGTTAATCTTCTTAATTTATAACTTTAAGGCCATTTCAGCCAGAATTCCAAAGTGTTTGTCTCTCATAACTTTCCTCTTTATTTCCTTTCTATCTTCACTTCCTGTTTACTTCTCCTCCTTTCTTTCTCTTTCTGCCCCTACCCTTTCTTCCAATAAAAGAATAAATATGGGGAAACTACTGCAAAAGAACTTAAAATGAACACTAGTTTGAATGAACTTTTATAAGGAATATTAAAAATTTTTTAAAGCTATGTTAACCAAAGAATATGGTATAGATTCAAAGGGTGGATGAAATACCAGATAGACATAAAATTGATTTATGTGTAAAATCATTTAAAGTAGGAACATATACTTATATATGTGCATAAATGTGAAATATCAAATAAAAACATTGAAAGTATAATGAAAATATGTATCATGATTGAAGCATCACATATATGATGAAGAAAGAATATCAAATTCAAGAGAATATATTACTTTATTCTTGCGTAGTGTGTAAAAAATAAGACCACTGAAAGAAAATTGTTTCTTTTCAAATGAGTCAGCTCTTCACATCAGGTGGCCAAAGTATTGGAATTTCAGCTTCAGCATCCGTCCTTCCAATGACTATTCAGGACTGATTTCCTTTAGGATGGACTGTTTGGATCTCCTTGCTGTCCAAGCAACTCTCAAAAGTCTTCAGCACCACAATTCAAAAGCATCAGTTCTTCGGTGCTCAGCNTTGGAATTTCAGCTTCAGCATCCGTCCTTCCAATGACTATTCAGGACTGATTTCCTTTAGGATGGACTGTTTGGATCTCCTTGCTGTCCAAGCAACTCTCAAAAGTCTTCAGCACCACAATTCAAAAGCATCAGTTCTTCGGTGCTCAGCTTTCTTCACGGTCCAACTCTCATATCCATACATAACTACTGCAAAAACCATAGCCTTGGCTAGAAGGACCATTGTTGGCAAAGTAATGTCTTTGCTTTTTAATATGCTGTCTAGATTGGCCATAACTTTTCTTCCAATGAGTAAGCTTCCTTTAATTTCATTGGTGCAGTCACCATCTGCAGTGATTTTGGAGCCCCCCAAAATAAAGTCTCTCAGTGTTTGCATTGTTTCCCCATCTATTTGCCATGAAGTGATGGGACTGGGTGCCATGACCTTAGTTTTCTGAATGTTGAGCTTTAAGCCAACATTTTCACTCTCCTGTTTCACTTTTATAAAGAGGCTCTTTAATTCCTCTTTGCGTTCTGCCATAAGGGTGGTGTCATCTGCCTATCTGAGGTTACTGATATTTCTCCTGGCAATCTTGATTCCAGCTTGTGCTTCATTCAGCCCAGCATTTCTCATGATGTACTCTGCATATAAGTTCATACTGGGAACTCCATTTTCACATAAAAAAACAAATACATTTTATATATTATGCAAATATTTATATACATAAATTAGTTTATAATAAAATCCCCGAGCAAAGTTATCTAACATTTTCAAATTTTATCACTTCTATTGAAAAGGTTTTCATCAACTCTTGCACTAACAATGTTATCATGAATCCATTTCTCCATCTTCAAAGGCATTTTATATTTTAAAGTAACATGACACACAATTTGGTTATAATGTTCAGTTTTGAAATAAAGAAATAGGCACCAAAAGAGCTGGACTACCTCTCAAAATCACAAAGCTAGTTAGTTCCAGGTTGTGATATAAAATCTGCCTCTTAAATAATCCTGTTTGGTGCAAGATGTTTTATTTTTTATAGTTTTACCATATTCTTCAAATTTTTAAATTTCTTACACAAATGATGGAAGAATATAAGGCTAGCTGGAATAATAGTTGTAAGAAAAGTTATGAACAAAATCTTCCAAAATCATTTATATATATTTTTGCCATGCATTTTAATTATATTGAATAACATGCATTTTCTTTTTTAAGCTCTAATGCAATTTTTTTTTGCTTCCCTGCCATACACACACACACACAAAGTGCTTTTTTGCCAGGAATGCATGAACTTAATGGTTCTGTGACCAATGGGATATAAATGTGATTGGGGAAATGCTTAGAAGATGTAACTTGGTCTGCTTAGAATTTTTTATTTTTTTAGAGACACCTTTGAAAGAAAATCTTTCAGTATATTATATTATATTATGTAGAAGTTTGTTTTTCATCTTGAACATTAAGCAAGTTGGCAAAATGTGTGTCTTGCTTTCATTTCCCTTTCTCTAGTTTTGACAGATATGGATCAAATATAGTTTTCACTCCTGTTGAACCCATACATGGATTTAGGCTACTTTTAAATTAGATCTCCAAGCAGTACAATCAATTTGTTTTGGTATTGACTAGTGAAATTATAGTCTTCCCAGGCAGTGCTTGTGGTAAAGACTCCACCTTCCAATGCAGGAGACATAAGAGATATGGGTTGGATCTCCGGGTCTGGAAGATCTCCTGGAGGAAGAGGAAATGGCACCCTAGAATCCCATGGACAGAGTGACCTGGTGGGCTACAGTCCATGGAGTCGTAGAGTCAGACACCACTGAACATCTGAGCCACAGTGAAATTATAGGTCTCTGCCATTTCTCCTAAAAACCCTCAGTTTTTTATTTATTTATAAGAGATTTAAAAAAAAATCTGGAAAGGAAAGTTGTGGTTTAAGGCACAACATTTTCCTGCTGACCTGAGTTTAGCAAGGGGCTGGGAACTCACCATACACTGTTCCCTTTAATCCATTTAATCCTAGAAAGGATTTCAAATTTTATAAATGGGGAAGGTGAGACTTAGAGAAATTGAATATATTTCTCCTTATAACACAGAGTAAGTGCTAGAAACACATTCAAATTTTAGGTTGGATAGGTTATAATAATATATTCATTGTACAGTCAAGTATTTAATTTGAGATCTCTTGACAAACTTTAAATTGTATATGTGTTATATAAAAGTATATAACATTTAAAAAAGAAAAAAAAAGCACCTATCATGTTTCAACATTAAATTCATTCTTTCATTAACTCCTATTTTATTTATTCATAGATTTAGAAAAATATCATCTTACATATTATCCTGAATACTTTAGTTTTCTTTTGTGCTTCAGAGAGCATTTCTGAAAATGGTCGCTTTTAAGACTTTGAAATTGGGGATTAAAAAGGCCACTACTAATTTTAAGGATTGATAGATTAGGTCTGAGTTAATTAAGATAGGACAAACTGCTGTCCCTTTCAAAATGGCTTAAATAGTTGTGATTTATTACAATACTATGGGAAAATGGGAAGATCTAACAATTAAAAAAAATCAGAAAAACTTATGACCACAAGTGTGTTACTGTTAATTTATATTTTGCCTCCAACATTTGTTGTATACTCTACACTTTTATGAAGGCTGTAGTAATGTGATCAGAGAGTTTTGTAATATTGACAAGAGGCAGTGTGAAAGTTATGAATATAAAAAGATTGCTTTGGGACAAATTTAAAGAGAAATTGATGGCTTTAATAATGTCAGAGACAAAAGGCATTGGACAAGCTCAGTAGCATTTAAAATATTTATTAAACATGGTCTGTAATTTTTCATAGGAAAGTTGCTTTAATGACAAAGGAAGTCATAATACAAACAGAACAATCCAGATGCCACTGTGAGTCTGTACTACTTCAGAGACATTTATATTCTTATCCTTAAGCTTTCTTATAAGCCTTTCTAGCAGTGCAGCTGTATGAATAATTTGTGGAAGACCAGTGATAGAATCCTTCCAAAGAACAGAGGATAATGACATCAAGAAAAGGAAAAAAAGATATCCAACGATTATTTGTTTACATCCCTGTGACCTGACAATTCACCTTAAATTCACTTTTGTTTTTAGTTAGAATGCAATCAGGGTACTGGGTCAGTGATAGCTGTCCCCTTAACTATAAAATCTGACTTCCAAAATACCTAGGATGTTCCATAATTTTTGGCAATAGTGCAGCAGCTGCTAAAGGAAGATCACAGAATGAAAAGTTAAGGATGACAGAAAGGTGGAGCTCAGTGTTATCAAGGTATATAAATGTTCCATTAGGTCATTTCTACTATTAGATTAAGGCTTCCTTGATGGCTCAGTGGTAAAGAATCCATCTGCCAATGCAAAAGATGTGTGTTTGATCCCTGGGTGGGGAAGAATCTCTGGAGCAGGAAATGGCAATCCACCCCAGTATTCTTGCCTGAAGAATTCCATGGACAGAGGAACCTGAAAGGCCTCAAGTCCATGGTGTTGGCAAAAATTTGGCACAACTAAGCGACTGAGCACACATTCACTATTAGGTTAGAAAGATTGCTAAATTAAAAGGATTCTATTAGATATTTCCAAATATTGAGTAAAATACTGAATTATTCTCATCCAATAAAGTTACTATGGTTTTTGAGAAATATATTCATAGGCCTTTATTACCCAGTTTTAAGCCTGTTATTATTATCATTAAATACTTCATGGTTTTGAGCATATTTCTGTTTATAACTGATTCTAGAAGTTTCCAGAAATGTAACTATACTAATCATACTTTATTATCTTTAACTCATTGTTTTTTACTTTTAATTTAATACTTTCTAGTATCAGAGACCCATTTCCATTTCTAATTTGTATAATTAGCTAAAAGTAACCTTATCTATATATTCTTAGTCTTCCATGTATATAAAGCATTTGATTTTTTTTTTTTTACCATTTATGCCCTAGTAATTGTTAGATAAATATTAGTTTAGTTTAGTCACAGTTCAGTTCAGTTCAGTTCAGTCGCTCAGCTGTGTCTGACTCTTTGAGATCCCATGAGTCGCAGCAGGCTCCCTGTCCATCACCAACTCCTGGAGTTCACACAGACTCACGTCCATCACCTCAGTGATGCCATCCAGCCATCTCATCCTCTGTCGTCCGTTTCTCCTCCTGCCCCCAATCCCTCCCAGCATCAGAGTCTTTTCCAATGAGTCAACTCTTCACATGAGGTGGCCAAAGTACTGGAGTTTCAGTTTTAGCATCATTTCTTCCAAAGAAATCCCAGGGCTGATCTCCTTCAGAATGGACTGGTTGGATCTCCTTGCCATCCAAGGGACTCTCAAGAGTCTTCTCCAACACTACAGTTCAAAAGCATCAATTCTTTAGCGCTCAACTTTCTTCACAGTCCAACTCTCACATCCATACATGACCACTGTTGGCAAAGTAATGTCTCTGTTTTTGAATATGCTCTCTAGGTTGGTCATCACTTTTCTTCCAAGGAGTAAGCATCTTTTAACTTCATGGCTGCAATCACCATCTGCAAGGTGATACTATTTATTTTAACTGGGTGATAAAAGAAATAGTTCACTTTCCTTGAGAGGCTACATCTATTTGAAGTGAGTTAGTAATACCTCTCTGAAAATACTGTACATGAACTGATGATTTATTTGACTTTGGCATTTAAAAATACATTTTTTTAGGGATCTCAAATATACCTTATGTATGACTATATGATGTCTAATTCAGAATTTCTATTTATATTCCCAGTACTCACATTCCAGTAGATACTTCTCTGGGGCCACTTATTTTGTGATCACTACCAGATAAGACAATTTAGGCCAATTATTTCCCATAGTCCCTTCGGTTAATTTCCAAATGTGGTCTCAGTAGTCACTAAACATGTTTATATGTAAAACTGAACATGTAATAATGACACCTAGAAATACATGCTACAATAAGAAGTTGTTAATAAATATTTCTCAATTATAATCTTAAGACAATAAAATCAGATTTCATACTTAAAACTTTTTCATAAACAAAATTCAAATATTTCAATCTTCTTATATACCTTCCATTTTAAATGACAGAAACTTAGCTATATTTATAGAATGAAGCTGTATAATATATAAGCTTAACCATTTAATGTGTTTGTACATACATATATTAATAAATATTGATATTTAATATTAATATTATTTGACAATTCTATATTGATATTATTTGATGATACAAATATTGATATTATTTGATAGTACCAAAGTCAACTATTTAAAATGCTGAGATATTTTTGTGAGACATCCTATATTGTTAGGAAATTTTCAGTGAATAGACAACTTTAAAATTACCCTTTGTTTAAATTATGAGGAAGTTGACTTAAGGCCACTGTAAGAACCCCTTGGTCCCCTAGGTTTCTTTTTACATTCATTGCCCAGAGAAAGGAAAAACAAGTTCATAGAGTACACTTCCTATGTAAAAATGACTGTAACAAATAGCTTGAAATGTTCTCTGGAGGATTATTGACTTTTTAATTCAGGCTGAAATCAATCCTCATTTATATTTCATAATGTGTATCCTGAGAAAAATAACCCACTATTACTGTGTAGCTTGTCAGTGAGGTTAAATAGTTGTTATGTCAATCACTAATCCTTCAAGTTTATGTGAGACATTTTTCAGATCATTACTTGATCAGTTCAGTTCAGTTAATTTTAGTCGCTTGTTGTGTCCCACTCTGTGACCCCATGGACTGCAGCATGCCAGGCCTCCATGTCCATCACCAGCTCCCGGAGCTTGCTCAAACTCATGTCCATCAGGTTGGTGATGCCATCCAATCATCTCATTCTCTGTCATCCCCTTTTCTTCCCACCTTCAATCTTTTCCAGCATCAGGGTCTTTTCCAGTGAGTCAGTTCTTTGCATCAGGTGGCCAAGTATTGGAGTTTCAGCTTCAGCATCAGGCCTTCCAATGAGTATTCAGGACTGATCTCCTTTAGGGTTGACTGGTTGGATCTCCTTGCTGTCAAAGGGACTCTCAAGAGTCTTCCCCAACATCACAGTTAAAAAGCATCAATTCTTCAGTGCTCAGCTTTCTTTATAGTTCAACTCTCACATCCATACATGACTAATGGAAAAACCATAGCTTTGACTAGATGGATCTTTGTTGGCAAATAATATCTCTGCTTGTTAACATGCTGTCTAGATTGGTCATAGCTTTTCTTTCAAGAAGCAAGCATCTTTTAATTTCATGCCTGCAGTCACCATTTGCAGTGATTTTGGAGACCCCCAAAATAAAATTTCTCAGTGTTTCCATTGTTTCCCCATCTATTTGCCATGAAGTGATGGGACTGGATGCCATGATCTTAATTTTCTAAATGTTGAGTTTTAGGCAAACTCTTTCGCTCTCCTCTTTCACTTTCATCAAGAAGCCCTTTAATTCTTCATTTTCTGCCAAAAGAGTGGTGTCATCCACATATCTGAGGTTATTGATATTTCTCCTGGCAATCTTGATTCCAGCTTGTACTTCACCTAATCTGGCATTTTGTATGATATACTCTACACATAAATTAAATAATCAGGGTGTCAATATACAATCTTGATGTACTCCTTTCTCAGTTTGGAACCAGTCTGTTTTTCCATGTCTAGTTATAACTGTGCTTCTTGACCTGCATACAGATTTCTCAGGAGGCAGGTCAGGTGGCCTGGTAGTCTCATCTCTTTAAGAATTTTCCACAGGAGAAGGAGGACTGGAGTGGCTGCTTTAGCCTGAGGAGCATCATTAGTAATGGTGGTAGGGCCAGCTTCCAAGGATTAGTGGAGGAAGGGAGGTGAAGAAATGAAGATTCAGAGAAGTAAAGGACCTGTGTCAAAGTCACAGTGCTAATTCTGCATATAGGGAATATCATATATCTCCTTCTCTGTCTGATTTATTTCACTCAGTATTAAAACATCAGTGTTCACATTTTGACAGTATAGCACAATAGATAAAACTGAAGTCTATCATCACACTGTCTGAGTGCTTTTGCTGATTACACCAATTACTATTTAAGCAAACTTAGGCGAATGAGCCATATTTATCAATACAAGATGGCAGAGTAGAAGATATGTGTGCTCATCTTCTCTTGCAAAAACTCCAAAATTACAACACACTGCTGAACAATCATTGACAGGAGAACTTTGGATCCCACCAGAAAAAGATACCCCATGTCCAAGGGCAAAGGAGAAGCCCAATCAAGATGATAGGAGGGGCAAAATCCCATTTAGAATCAAACTCCATATCTGCTAGAGATACTTGGAGGGCTCAAACAAACCTTGTGCACACCAGGAGACCCCACAGAGTCTGATCCAGGACAGCCTCTGAGTGTTTGAGTGTCTCCTGTGGAGGTATGGGTCACCAGTGGTCTGCCACAGGGGCAGGGGTTCTGGTACACCAGATCTGGATATGGCATAAACCCTCTTGGAGGAGGTTGCCATTAACCCCACCAGAGAACCTCCAGAACTTACACAGGACTGGGGACACAGACTCTTAGAGGGCACAAATAAAACCTTGTGTGAACCAGGACCCAGGAGAAAGGAGAAGTGACCCCACAAGAGACTGACCCAGACTTGCCTGTGAGTGTCCAGGAGTCTCCAGTGGAGGTGTGGATCTGTGGTGGCCTGCTGCAGTGTTGGGGGCACTGAATGAGGCAGTGAATGCATAGGACCTTTTGAAGGAGGTAGGTTCATAACTTCCACCATAGTTTGGCCTCAGGTCAGACAACAGGGAGGAACCACAGCCTGCCCCATAAACAGAAAATTGGATTAAAAATTTGCAGTGATTTTGGAGACCCCCAAAATAAAATTTCTCAGTGTTTCCATTGTTTCCCCATCTATTTGTCATGAAGTGATGGGACTGGATGCCATGATCTTAATTTCTAAATGTTGAGTTTTAGGCAAACTCTTTCACTCTCCTCTTTCACTTTCATCAAGAAGCCCTTTAATTCTTCATTTTCTGCCAAAAGAGTGGTGTCATCCGCATATCTGAGGTTATTGATATTGCTCCTGGCAATCTTGATTCCAGCTTGTACTTCACCTAATCTGGCATTTTGTATGATATACTCTGCATATAAGTTAAATAATCAGGGTGTCAATATACAACCTTGATGTACTCCTTTCTCAGTTTGGAACCTGTCTGTTTTTCCATGTCTAGTTGTAACTGTGCTTCTTGACCTGCATACAGATTTCTCAGGAGGCAGGTCAGGTGGCCTGGTAGTCTCATCTCTTTAAGAATTTTCCACAGGAGAAGGAGGACTGGAGTGGCTGCTTTAGCCTGAGGAGCATCATTAGTAATGGTGGCAGGACCAGCTTCCAAGGATTAGTGGAGGAAAGAGAGGTGAAGAAATGAAGATTCAGAGAAGTAAAGGACCTGTGTCAAAGTCACAGTGCTAATTCTGCATATAGGGAGTATCATATCTCCTTCTCTGTCTGACTTATTTCACTCAGTATTAAAACATCAGTATTCACATTTTGACAGTATAGAACAATAGATAAAACTGAAGTCTATAATCACACTGTCTGAGTGCTTTTGCTGATTACACCAATTACTATTTAAGCAAACTTAGGCGAATGAGCCATTTTTATCAATACAAGATGGCAGAGTAGAAGATATGTGTGCTCATCTTCTCTTGCAAAAACTCCAAAATTACAACACACTGCTGAACAATCATTGACAGGAGAACTTTGGATCCCACCAGAAAAAGATACCCCATGTCCAAGGGCAAAGGAGAAGCCCAAGCAAGATGATAGGAGGGGCAAAATCCCATTTAGAATCAAACTCCATATCTGCTAGAGATACTTGGAGGGCTCAAACAAACCTTGTGCACACCAGGAGACCCCACAGAGTCTGATCCAGAACTGCCTTTGAGTGTTTGAGTGTCTCCTGTGGAGGTATGGGTCACCAGTGGTCTGCCACAGGGGCAGGGGTTCTGGTACACCAGATCTGGATATGGCATAAACCCTCTTGGAGGAGGTTGCCATTAACCCCACCAGAGAACCTCCAGAACTTACACAGGACTTGGGACACAGACTCTTGGAGGGCACAGATAAAACCTTGTGTGAACCAGGACCCAGGAGAAAGGAGAAGTGACCCCACAAGAGACTGACCCAGACTTGCCTGTGAGTGTCCAGGAGTCTCCAGTGGAGGTTTGGGTCTGTGGTGGCCTGCTACAGTGTTGGGGGCACTGAATGAGGCAGTGAATCCATAGGACTTTTTGAAGGAGGTATGTTCATAACTTCCACCATAGTTTGGCCTCAGGTCAGACAACAGGGAGGAACCACAGCCTGCCCCATAAACAGAAAATTGGATTAAAAATTTACTGAGAATGGCCCCGCCCATCAGAGCAAGACCCAGTTTCCCCCTCAGTCTCTCTCATCAGGATGCTTCCATAAGCTTCTTATCTTCATCCATCAGAGGGAAGACAATAAAAACCACTTGGATACCAGTACACTAAATGAGAAACATATTATATGCTGTCTCTTATACACATCTAGATGNATAAACAGAAAATTGGATTAAAAATTTACTGAGAATGGCCCCGCCCATCAGAGCAAGACCCAGTTTCCCCCTCAGTCTCTCTCATCAGGATGCTTCCATAAGCTTCTTATCTTCATCCATCAGAGGGAAGACAATAAAAACCACTTGGATACCAGTACACTAAATGAGAAACATATTATATGAGTACTATTATTATTTTCTAAAATATAATAATCTGTTTGAATGCAAATCATCAATATGACAAATAATTGTTTTTGACTTATTTTCTTTCAGTTCACATACATGTGTATCAATAACATAGAAACAGCTAGGAATGCAAGGGAAACCTAAACATATTTTTTGAAAAATTCTCCTTTGGAAAGTATCAGAGGCATATAGGTGACACATATAATATCTGTATATGCTAACACGAATGATGTTGTATCTGTTGTTATCATTGAGTTGATTGGTTGCTCCCTTTCAATGATTGGTTGCATTTTCAAATATGTTTAGATTGTTTCAAGTTTTTACTATTCCATAGAATGTTGCAAAAAATATTAAGCCTTGACTTGACTATATTGTGACAAATATACTTTCTCTNATAACACGAATGATGTTGTATCTGTTGTTATCATTGAGTTGATTGGTTGCTCCCTTTCAATGATTGGTTGCATTTTCAAATATGTTTAGATTGTTTCAAGTTTTTACTATTCCATAGAATGTTGCAAAAAATATTAAGCCTTGACTTGACTATATTGTGACAAATATACTTTCTCTGATTAAATATTAATTGAAAGTAGTTATCCATTTTGACTTTCTATATACATTTTTTAAAATAGTTCATTTCTCAACTTCCCTGTTGTTAAGTGATTAGAGATTAGGTCTGAGTTTTGAAAGTCAAACAAAGTCCACATCTTATGGTGATATAGGTTTGCTGGCAGCACATTAAAATATCTCATTAAAACTTATTTGTTTTAAGCTCCAGTAAAATAAAATGCTACAAAAAACTACTCAGTGCTACATATTTCAAGAGCCTAAACATATGTTGTTCTTTACAGCATTGGATCTTGCTTCTATCACCAGTCACATGCACAACTGGGTATTGTTTTTGCTTTGGCTCCATGCCTTCATTCTTTCT
>SJYX01020532.1:137063-157399 GCA_006410675.1 Oreotragus oreotragus | reverse complement strand
GGAGATGGTTGGATGGCATCACGGACTCAATGGATGTGAGTCTGAGTGAACTCCGGGAGATGGTGATGGACAAGGAGTCCTGGCGTGCTGCCATTCATGGGGTCGCAAAGAGTCGGACACGACTGAACGACTGAACTGACTGATTGAAACATATGTTGTATATCACCGGCAAAGCAAATATAGAAATATTATGAGAATTATTTTTGAAATTGTATTTGAATTCTTAACTTATATTTATTTTATTGGACTTCCCTGGTGGCTCAGATGGTAAAGCGTTTGTCTACAATGCAGGAGACCCAGGTTCGATCCCTGGGTTGGGAAGACCCCTGGAGAAGGAAATGGCAATCCACTCCAGGACAATTATGAGAATTATTTTTGAAATTGTATTTGAATTCTTAACTTATATTTATTTTATTGGACTTCCCTGGTGGCTCAGATGGTAAAGCGTTTGTCTACAATGCAGGAGACCCAGGTTCGATCCCTGGGTTGGGAAGACCCCTGGAGAAGGAGATGGCAATCCACTGCAGGACTATTGCCTGGAAAATCCCATGGACAGAAGAGCCTAGTAGGCTACAGTCCATGGGGTCGCAAAGAGTCGGACACGACTGAGCGACTTCACTTCACTTCACTATAGTTTATTTAGAGTGTTTCAGGTGTACAGTAAAATGATTAAAGTATATATATATATATATATATGAATGAAAAATATATATGAATGTATATATGTGTATATATATTATATGGGTGTGTGTGGGCATACATATTCTTTTTCAGATTCCTTTCCACTATAGATTATTGTAAGATATTGAATATAGATCCCTGTGCTATACAGACTGTCCTTGTTTGTTATATATTTTATTTATAGTAATGTATATATACTAATCCCAAATTCACAATTTATCCCTTTCCTCCCTTTCCCTGTTGTTTGTTACCAATGTATTTGCTATTTTAAAATAAGTTATTTAAGTAATCACCAAGGGAAAAAAATCAGAATTGTTTTACTTCCTATCATTGTTTTCCATGCCTTTTTGTGTGTGTATTGTGAAATGTGTAGCAGAATTCTGGTGCTCACAGCTTTGTTCTTGTTCAATCACTAAGTTGTGTCTGACTCTTTGTGAACCCATGGATTGCAGCATGCCAGGCTTCCCTGTCTTTCACTATCTCCCTGAATTTGCTCAAACTCATGTCTATTAAGTCAGTGATGCCATCCAACTATTTCATCCTCTGTCATCCCCTTCTCCTTCTGCCATCAATCTTTCCCAGCATCAGGGTCTTTTCGAGTGAGTCAGCTATTCACATCAGGTGGCCAAAAGTACTGAAGCTTTAGCCTCAGCATCAGTCCTTCTAGTGAATATTCAGGATTGATTTCCTTTAGGGTTGACTGGTTTGATCTCCTTGCAGTCCAAGGGACTCTCAAGAGTCTGCTCCAGCACCACAGTTCTAAGGCATCCATTCTTCAGCACTCAGCCTTTTTTATGGTCCAGCTATCACATTCATACGTGACTACTGGAAAAACCATAGCTTTGACTTGGTGGACCTTTGTTCACAAAGTGATGTCTCTACTTTGTAATACATTGTCTAGGTTTGTCATAGCTTTTTCTTCCAAGGAGCAAGTGTCTTTTAATTTCATGGCTGCAGTCACTGTCCACAGTGATTTTGGAGCCCAGGAAAATGAAATCTGTTACTTTCTCCACTTTTTTCCTATCTATTTGCCATGAAGTGATGGGACCAGAGGCCATGATCTTAGTTTTCTGAATGTTGAGTTGTAAGCCAACTTTTTCACTCTCCTCTCTCACCTTCATCAAGAGGTTATTTTTCCACTATTATTCCATTATTATTTTTCCACATCTGAGACTATGAAAGACAATACACAAAGTCAAATCCTAGATGATTATTGAGTCTTCGAGCATTCTTTAGCCCCCTTTTTTTGTGTCTGCATTACAGTTGACATGAGTATGGTTTATGATATCTAGAGTATCTGTAACCAAGAATGGGAACTAAGGCATTGTAAGGAGATAGGCATGTCTATATTTCTGATCTGGTGACTTCAACTAGGCCTCTGGTTTGGATTGCTTTTATAATTCCAGTAGATCTGAAAGGTTTACTTTCAGAAGATCTGTTCATTAGTCAGTCAGATTGTACAATGGCTCCTCCGATCATTTTCTGTCCAAGGTCCTTTTGCTAAGATAGATCCTGCAAAAAAATCTTTGAGTTAGCCTCTTTCCTTTTTGCTAAATCATGTTCTTACTAAGCTAAATGCAGGGTACATGTACTCTCATGGTCATTCTCAACAGAAAATGCGAGTCTGAGTGCGAAAAAGGGACAGGTATGATAAAACCATACTGCACACCCTGTGGACCACTTTTCCATACTCTGTGGTTCTTTCATCACTCAGCTATGTATGAGCATACCATAACTGAATAAGGCAAAACCTCTCTGCTAAATAATTGTATATCTGTATATGTAGAACGGAAAAGGCAATGGCACCCAACTTCAGTACTCTTGCCTGGAAAATCCCATGGGTGGAAGAGTCTGGTAGGCTGCAGTCCATGGGGTCACTAAGAGTCGGAAATGACTAAGCAACTTCATTTTCACTTTTCACTTTTATGCATTGGAGAAGGAAATGGCAACCCACTCCAGTGTTCTTGTCTGGAGAATCCCAGGGATAGGGGAGCTTCGTGGGAGGCCGTCTATGGGGTCACACAGAGTTGGACATGATTGAAGCTNTCAGATTGTACAATGGCTCCTCCGATCATTTTCTGTCCAAGGTCCTTTTGCTAAGATAGATCCTGCAAAAGAATCTTTGAGAATTAGACTCTTTCCTTTTTTGCTAAATCATGTTCTTACTAAGCTAAATGCAGGGTACATGTACTCTCATAGTCATTCTAAACAGAAAATGCCAGTCTGAGTGCGAAAAAGGGAAAGGTATGATAAAACTATACTGCACACCCTGTGGACCACTTTTCCATACTCTGTGGTTCTTTCATCACTCAGCTATGTATGAGCATACCATAATTGAATAAGGCAAAACCTCTCTGCTAAATAATTGTGTATCTGTATATATAGAATGGAAAAGGCAATGGCACCCAACTTCAGTGCTCTTGCCTGGAAAATCCCGTGGGTGGAAGAGTCTGGTAGGCTGCAGTCCATGGGGTCACTAAGAGTCGGAAACAACTAAGTAACTTCATTTTCACTTTTCACTTTTATGCAATGGAGAAGGAAATGGCAACCCACTCCAGTGTTCTTGTCTGGAGAATCCCAGGGATAGGGGAGCTTCGTGGGAGGCCGTCTATGGGGTCACACAGAGTTGGACATGATTGAAGTGACTTAGCAGGAGCAGTTCAGTTTAGTTCAGTTCAGTCACTCAGTCATGTCTGACTCTTGGCGACCCCATGAATCACAGCACACCAGGCCTCCCTGTCCATCACCAACTCCGGGCCACCATTAATTTATTTCCAAAAGAGAAACAGAAAAAGAAGACACGGCCAATTTCCACTGCCTTCAGTGACATGGCCCCACATGTGAAAGCCATCCATCCTTCCACATGCTCTCTCAGAAACAGAAGTAACACTTCTTGTGGGGACTGGCTTCCTTTCTTAGGTCAGGTAAAGTACCTAATGGTTGCTTTGTAGGAAACTGTGGAATCTGGGTCTTTCCTTCAATGATGAATGTTTGCATTAATATCGAATTTATGCCCCAACACTCTATTTCCATGCCTTTTCTCATACACAATAACTCTTTACTTCAATGCCAAAAACAGTGTAATATTTCTAAAGACATTTTAAACAATGATTAAACTCAACACGTCTCCACAGTGACTTCTTAAAATAAATATAAAAGGCTAACCAGCAAACAAAGTCTCATAATGTAGTTCCTACAACACAAACAATAATTCAAAGGTTTATATGATGAGAAACGAGGATCAAGTTTGCAATTGTGTAGATAGTAAAACCAAAGTCTTAATTGCTGCCTGGCCAACAACAACTGTGAGATGCCTAGGATTCTAAGATATTAAAATGTGGAGGGAAAAATGAAGTATAACTTCCCCATTTTTAATCTTAGATGACTCAGTAAATAATAGTGACTTTTAATAAGAGAAGGAACACAGCCAGAGAAGCAGCCTTCAGGAGAAGGCAGTGAATTCATTTAGGATAACAGTGGGACATTCCAATGATGGGTCCTGGGGAGGCATCAGAGACATGGACGGATGCTCAGAGAAGGAGCTGCCTGGAGGGAGACATAGGGGAGCATCAGAGTTTCGCTGTGACTGGAGCCACAGGAAGTAACGGCGCCACTGAAAGAANATTCTTCGGCGCTCAGCTTTCTTCACAGTCCAACTCTCACATCCATACATGACCACTGGAAAAACCATAGCTTGACTAGATGGACCTTTGTGGGCAAAGTAATGTCTCTGCTTTTGAATATGCTATCTAGGTTGGTCATAACTTTTCTTCCAAGGAGTAAGCATCTTCTAATTTCATGGCTGCAGTCACCATCTGCAGTGATTTTGGAGCCCCCAAAAATAAAGTCTGACACTGTTTCCACTGTTTCCCCATCTATTTCCAATGAAGTGATTGGACCAGATGCCATGATCTTAGTTTTCTGAATGGGGAGCTTTAAGCCAACTTTTTCACTCTCCTCTTTCACTTTCATCAAGAGGCTTTTTAGTTCTTTTTCACTTTCTGCCATAAAGGTGGTGGCATCTGCATATCTGAGGTTATTGATATTTCTCGTGGCGATCTTGATTTCAGCTTGTGCTTTTTCCAGCCCAGCGTTTCTCATGATGTACTCTGCATATAAGTTAAATAAGCAGGGTGACAATATACAGCTTTGATGTACTCCTTTTCCTATTTGGAACCAGTCTGTTGTTCCATGTCCAGTTCTAACTGTTGCTTCCTGACCTGAATACAAATTTCTCAAGGGGCAGGTCAGGTGGTCCAGTATTCCCATCTCTTTCAGAATCAGTAGTATATATATATATGTAGTATAAATAGCATTATATATTATATATAGCATAAACAATGTAATATATATCATTTGTAATATATAAAACTTAATTTTTATTATTTCATTTGGCTTTCAAAACCTGTATAGTATGATACAATATCTGTTTTCAATATAGGAAAACAAAGGCTTAAAAAGGTTTAAAAATGTGCTCAAGATCACATAACTATTGAATAAAAGAGTAAGGGTTCACACTCACTTGTCACAGTCCAAATGTCATTGAATGTCACCAAATGAAGCAATGCTTTCATTATCATAGAAGATTCTAAATATGAAATCTGTATTTCACTTGAGACTGTCATAAAAAATAAATGTTCATCTTAAATATTAAATATTATAAAAGATTTTGCCTCCAACACTTAGAAAATTCACCTATCTAGAGCAGCTAGTTTTCAGTATGAATACATTTAATATTTATATTAAAGATAATATATTTGTTTTCTTGAAAACAACAAATGCTTTTGGATATTGGAATTAAAGTGTCTAAATCACTTGCCCTAATGTAACATTCTTATCCAACTCTCAAAATATGTTACATGATCATTTGAGAATTGTATGATTAATAATTAATCATTGCATAATTCCTGAAACCTTCCACAAAGTGTAATCAATATACATATGTTTATTGAATAAATGCAAAATTTCTCTCACAGAACTTGAAAACAACAAATGCTTTTGGATATTGGAATTAAAGTGTCTAAATCACTTGCCCTAATGTAACATTCTTATCCAACTCTCAAAATATGTTACATGATCATTTGAGAATTGTATGATTAATAATTAATCATTGCATAATTCCTGAAACCTTCCACAAAGTGTAATCAATATACATATGTTTATTGAATAAATGCAAAATTTCTCTCACAGAATCGTTGGTGGCAAATTTAGTAACTGACTCTCAGAACAAATGTGTATGACATACATCTAACTACCCATAATATAACTCAAGTTGAAGAAGCACTCTTTTGTAACAATACATGATATTACAGTCTTATGTTTCTACTATAAATACCTCCCTCACAAATAAATACATTCACTTGTCTTCTTGTTATATTCCTAAAAACACTTCAAAATCCAATTCAAACACTCTCTTAACATTTACTGTGTCCACCACTCCTTCCATTATGTACCCATCACATCCTCATCAGCTCAAACTCAAGTTGAAGAAGCACTCTTTTGAAACAATACATGATATTACAGTCTAATGTTTCTACTATAAATACCTCCCTCACAAATACATTCACTTGTCCTGTTGTTATATTCCTAAAAACACTTCAAAATCCAATTCAAACACTCTCTTAACATTTGCTGTGTCCACCACTCCTTCCATTATGTACCCATCACATCCTCATCAGCTCAGCTGCAGGACAAAAGCATTGTGTTAAAGTTATTTGCTCCTTGGCTTCCATTATTGAATGGTGTACACATGAGAGTAAGGAGACTTGTCTTCCCATATCAATATATCACTTTACAGTTTGTCACAGATATTGGGTAACATATCTATGACCAGTTAATAGAATAAATAAAATAATTCAGGTAAGAGGCACAATATTTAAAGATTTCTATACAAATGGGTTTATCTTACTGAGGCATGGGGAGGCAAAGGAGCAAAGAACTTCTGATGACTGAAATTGACATAATGAAAACTAGAGGACAGCAAATAGGTTTTATTTCTCCATTAATTAGTTCTTATCTCATTTTTCTTAACATTTTTCCAAATAACATTTTAGAATTTACTTGCAAGAGGCATGAGCATTCATTAGATATGTTTATATATACATATATATATATATATATATATATACACATGTTTGTTGGTTTATGAATGTAAAAGACACTCAGTTATGTCCAACTCTGCAACTACATGGACTATAGCCTGCCAGGTTCCTCTGTCAGTGGAATTCTCCAGGCCAGAATTCTGGAGTGGATAGCTGTTTCCTTCTCCAGGGGAATTCCCAACCCAGGGATCGAACCCAGGTCTTCCGCATTGTAGGTGGTTTCTTTACCATCTAAGCCACATACTTATTCTGACAATTCATCCATGGATTATTTTGTATTTTACTTTACTTAATCATATCATCTATCAAGGTTAGCTGTATATTTTAATACATCCTTTATTTTAAAAAGTAAAATACTTGCTCATTTCTGTGTGCTAAAAGAAATGACTTTTCTGTAGCTATTGAGATATATGGTTTTTCTCCTTTAAACTACATATGTTGTAAATTATATTAAGTGATTTTTTAATATCTATAGCAAAACAAATATTTTATGGTCTAATATCATTTTGGAAACCCACTCCAGTATTGCTTGGGCAATCCTATGGACAGAGGAGCCTGGTGGGCTACCTTGCATGGGTTACAGAGTTGGACATGACTGAACAGCTAACACTTTCATTATCATTTTATATTCTGCTAGATTTTGTTAGTTAACATATTTGAAAACTTTTAAAGTCTATTTTCATGAATCAAATTGACCAGTAGTTATTCTTTTTTTTAGTAATGTCCTTGCTTAATTTTGGTATTAAGTTTATCTTGCTCTCAACTTTGGGGGATTTTATCTATTTATCTATGAGCACATACTAAATTACCTAATGCTTAGTGGCTTTAAACAGCAAACCTGTATCATCTTCTCAACAAATGAGAATTCTAAACTATAATAAAGAGATAAAAGATATAAATAGAGAAATGAAGTTAAAAAATATTGAGAAAAGCTTAGCTAGTTGGCCCTGGTATGAAGTATTTCTGAGGTGAAGTCAACATTTTGGCCAAGGCTGCAGTAATCTAAAAGCTTGCTAGAGAATTTACTTTCAGGATAGCTCTCATGTGAATATTGTTTCCTAGCTGCTATTGACATGGAAACTTTCTCTGTCACTTGACCTATAAGCACTTTTATAAGGCTTTCCTTTCTTATCAAAGTAAATTTCATGTAACATTGAATCATTTTAAAGTGAACAGTTCTGTGGTTTACAGTACATTTAAAAGGTTGTGCAACCATCTCACTGTCTACTCCCCAGACATTTTCATCATCCCTCAGGTAATCCTGATATCCACAAAGCAGTTGCTTTACATTTCTCCCTCCCCTCAGCTCCTATAAACCACTAATCTGCTTTTTATCCTGATGGATTTACCCATTCTGGATGCTTCATAGAAATGAGCTCATACAATATGTGGACTTATGTGTTACCCTTCTTTCACTTAGTGTAATATCTTAGCATGTTAAAAGAGTAGCATATATCAGTACTTCTTTGTTTTTATCATCAAATAATATTTTATTGTATGGATAAAACAAATTTTATTTTCTATTTATCAGTTGATATTTGTTGTATCATTTCCACCTTTTGGTTGTCATTTACATTATGATATTATATATGTATGTGTGTATATATATATTTTTTCTTTAATATTATCTGTTGAAGAACACAGATTCTTTTCATATTTAAGCTACTGTGAATAATGTTGCTATGAACATGTGAAAGATGTTCATACATACAGTTATCTCTTTGAGATAATAAACTTTCCTTTTCCTTTGATTATATATCCTGAAGTGAGACTGCCAGATCATTATAGATATATGTATATGCCTCTCAGGAAGTGCTAGTGGTAAAGAACCCACTGGCCAATGAAGGAGACTTAAGAGATGTGGGTTCGATCTCTGGTTTGGAAATGGGAAGATCCCCTGAAGGGGGGCATGGTAACCCCCTCCAGTACTCCTGCCTGGAAAATCCCATGGACAGAGGAGGAAGATGGGCTACAATCCATAGGGTTGCAAAGAGTCGAACACAACTGAAGCAAATTAGCACAGTATATATTTACATATAAACAAACAAATATGTCTAAAAGGCTTTGGCATAGGAAATTCTGACCACTCAAAATTTGGAACATATTTGTTTTTAATTCTCATCAGATTGTCTTTCTTTCTTTCTAGCTTATTGGTTAAATTCAGTGGCTCTTACAGACCATGTTCAGCCAGATTGGTTAAGGGCAACATGAAATGTGGTGAGGGTTGGTCTAGGAATTAGAGCTCCATGACTTTTATCTCAAATTCTGGGCTACAATAAGCTGTGTGACCTGGAGATGTAATTAACCTCACTGTGAATCATCTTCCCAGCAACATGACTATCAAGTGTTCAGCATTATTTATAGAACTGATGAATATGTTATAATTTTCACTCTTAAGGTACTGCTGTGAATGCTGCACCAGACGAATTAATACATATAACAGGGAGACATTATTAAACCTCATTTTTCCTGATGAGAATATCAAGGTTAAAGTTCAGAAGGAATCTTTATCAATTAAGGCCTATTTAAGGAGAAAGGGGGGATCTATTGACTTCATTACAGATGTATTTATAATTTCTTGAGAAATTTTCATACTAGTTTCCCAGTGGCATCACCAGTTTGCATTCCCACCAACAATGTACATGAGATCCCTTTTCTCCACATCCTCAACAACATGTTATCTGTTCAGTTCAGTCATTCAGTCATGTCTGGTTCTTTGTGACCCCATGGACTGCAGTATGCCAAGCTTCCCTGTTCATCAGTAACACCCAGAGCTTGCTCAAACTCATGTCCATTGAGTTGGTAAAGCCATCCAGCCATCTCATTCTCTGTCATCCCCTTCTCCTCCTGCCTTCCATCTTTCACAGCATCAGAGTCTTTTCCAATGAGTCAGTTCTTCCCATCAGTCTTGGAGCTTCAGCTTCAGTATCAGTCCTTCCAATTAATATTCAGGACTGATTTCCTTTAGGATGGGCTTATTGGATCTCCTTGCAGTCCAAGGGACTCTCAAGAGTTTTCTCCAACACCACAGTTCAAAAGCATCAGTTCTTAGGTGCTCAGATTTCTTTATAGTCCAACTCTCACATCCGTACATGACTACTGGAAAAACCATAGGCTTGACTAAATGGAAATTTGTTGGCAAAGTAATGTTTCTGGTTTTTAATGTGCTGTCTAGGTTGGTCATAGCTTTTCTTCCAAGGAGTGGGTGTCTTTTAATTTCATGGCTTCAGTCACCATCTACAGTGATTTTCAGTTCAGTTCAGTTCATTTCACTCACTCAGTTGTGTCTGACTCTTTGCGACCCCATGGACTGCAGCACACCAGGCCTCCCTGTCCGTCACCAACTCCTGGAGTTTACTGAGACTCATGTCCATTGGGTAGGTGATGTCATCCAACCATCTCATCCTCTTTGTCCCCTTCTTCTCCCACCTTCAATCTTTCCCAGCATCAGGGTCTTTTCCAATGAGTTAGTTCTTCGCATCAGGTGCAAAAGTATTGGAATTTCAGCTTCAGCATCAGTCCTTCCAATGAATAATTAAGACTGATTTCCTTCTGGATGGATTGATTGGATCTCCTTGCTGTCCAAGGGACTCTCCAAAGTCTTCTCCAACACCAAAAATATCAATTCAAAAATATCAATTCTTCTGCACTCAGCTTTCTTTATAGTCTAACTGGCACATCCACACACGACTGCTGGAAAAACCATAGCAGTGATTTTAGAGTCCAAGAAAATAAAGTTTGTCACTATTTGCACTGTTTCCCATCTATTTGCCAAGAAGTGATGACCAGATGCCATGATCTTAGCTTTTTGAATGTTGAGTTTTAAGACAGCTTTTTCACTCTCCTCTTTCACTTTCATCAAGAGGCTCTTTAGCTCCTCTTCACTTTCTGCCATAAGCATGGTGTCATGTACATATCTGAGGTTATTGATATTTCTCCTGGCAATCTTGATTACAGCTTGTGCTTCACCCAGCCAGCATTTCACATGATGTACTCTGCATATAAGATAAATAAGCAGGGTGACAATATACAGTCTTGCCATACTCCTTTCCCAATTTGGAACTAGTCCATTGTTCCATGTCCAATTTTCACTGTTGCTTCATGATCTGCATACAGATTTCTCAGGAGGCAAGTAAGGTGGTCTGGAATTTCCCATCACTTTAAGAATTTTCCTCAGTTTGTTGTGATCCACACAGTCAAATGCTTTAGTGCAGTCAATGAAGCAGAAGTAGATTTTTTTTTTTTTCTGGAATTCTCTTGCTTTTTCTATGATCCAATGGATGTTGGCAATTTTATCTCTGGTTCCTCTGCCTTTTCTAAATCCAGCTTGAACACTCCCACCTTCAATCTTTCCCAGCATCAGGGTCTTTTCCAATGAGTCAGTTCTTCGCATCAGGTGCAAAAGTATTGGAATTTCAGCTTCAGCATCAGTCCTTCCAATGAATAATTAAGACTGATTTCCTTCTGGATGGATTGATTGGATCTCCTTGCTGTTCAAGGGACTCTCCAAAGTCTTCTCCAACACCAAAAATATCAATTAAAAAATATCAATTCTTCTGCACTCAGCTTTCTTTATAGTCTAACTGGCACATCCACACACGACTGCTGGAAAAACCATAGCAGTGATTTTAGAGTCCAAGAAAATAAAGTTTGTCACTATTTGCACTGTTTCCCATCTATTTGCCAAGAAGTGATGACCAGATGCCATGATCTTAGCTTTTTGAATGTTGAGTTTTAAGACAGCTTTTTCACTCTCCTCTTTCACTTTCATCAAGAGGCTCTTTAGCTCCTCTTCACTTTCTGCCATAAGCATGGTGTCATGTACATATCTGAGGTTATTGATATTTCTCCTGGCAATCTTGATTACAGCTTGTGCTTCACCCAGCCAGCATTTCACATGATGTACTCTGCATATAAGATAAATAAGCAGGGTGACAATATACAGTCTTGCCATACTCCTTTCCCAATTTGGAACTAGTCCATTGTTCCATGTCCAATTTTCACTGTTGCTTCATGATCTGCATACAGATTTCTCAGGAGGCAAGTAAGGTGGTCTGGAATTTCCCATCACTTTAAGAATTTTCCTCAGTTTGTTGTGATCCACACAGTCAAATGCTTTAGTGCAGTCAATGAAGCAGAAGTAGATTTTTTTTTTTTTTTTCTGGAATTCTCTTGCTTTTTCTATGATCCAATGGATGTTGGCAATTTTATCTCTGGTTCCTCTGCCTTTTCTAAATCCAGCTTGAACATCTGGAGGTTCTTAATTATCTTTTAGATAACAGACATCCTACCAAATGTAAAATTTTATCTTGCTGTGGCTTTGATTTGCATTTCCCTGATAATCAGTGACATTGAGCACCTTTTTATGAACATGTTTGCCATTGTATTTCTTCCCTGGAAAAATGTTTATATAGATGACTTGTCCATTTTTTTCTATTAAGTTGTATGAGTTTACTGAATATTTTGGCTTAACTTCTTATTTGATAAGGGTTTACAGATGTTTTCTCCCATTATGTATGTTGACATGTTTTTTTTCTGTACAGAAATGGTTCTTTGTTTTTATTTGCTGGATTATAAATGTTCATTATATGATCCAGATACTAGTCACATAACAGGTATCATTTGGATTTTTTCCCCTTTTGTCAGTTGTACTTATACTTTCTTGATAGTGTCCTGTGAAGATTCAAAAAGTTTTGTTTTGATGAAGTCCATTTTGCCTATTTTGTTGTTGTTGCTAGTGTTTTGGGGTCATATCTAAGAAACCATAGTCAAATAGAAAGTTATAGAGATTTATTCTTATGTTTTCTTATGACAATTGTATTGTTTTAGCTGTTGCATTTAGGTCTTTGATTCACTTTGAGTTCATTTTTATTCAGGTGTGAGGTAGGGATACACATTCATTGTCTTGCATGTGGATATCCATTTATTCTAGCCTCAATTTTTAAGACTGTTTCTTGGCATCCTTGTAAAAATTGAGTTGACCATAGATATATGAACTATCTCTTGTGTTCCTTATCTAATTTCATAGATGTGTATTTTTATCTTATTTCCAGTTCCACATTTTTTGACTACTGTACCTTGGTAATATGATTGGAAATTGAAGGATATGAGAGTTCCAGTTTCATTCTTCTTTTTAAGGATTGCTTTGTCTCTTTGGGGAGCCTTGTACATCCCTATTATTCTGAGGATTAGCTCTTCCATCTCTACTAAGACAATCAATTATGAATTTTGATAGTGGTTACATTGTATTTACAGGTCAATCTTGGAGTATTGTCATCTTGCCAGTTCTTGTTATCTCACCAATTAATTGAGTCCTTGAACACATGATATCTTTCCATTTATTTAGGTTTTCTTTAAATTTTTTAAACATGTTTTGTAGTCTTCAGTGTAAAAGTCTTGTACCCTCTTGGTGAAATTTATTTCTAAGTATTATATTTTTAGTGTGTACCATAAGTAGAATTATTCTAAATTCTTTTCTTTAACTTTTGTATTAATTTATTTTTAATTGGAGGATAATCGTCTTAGAATATTATGTTGGTTTCTGCTGTACAACAACATGATTCAGCCACAGGTATACATATGTCCACTCCTTCTGGACCCCTCCTTCAACCTTCCACCACATCCCACCCTTCTATGTTGTCATAGAGCACCAGGTTTGAGTTGACTGCGTAACAGAGATAATTTCCACTGGCTATCTGTTTTATATGTGGTATTTTATGTGTTTCAGTGCTACTCTCTCAATTTGTCCCAACCTCTCTTTCCTCCACTGTGTCCACAAGTCAGTTCTCTATATCTCTGTCTGTACTGCTGCCCTGTAAAGAGCCGTCCGTATTATCTTTCTAGATCGCATGTGTATGCATTAATATATGATACTTGTTTTTCCTCTTTCTGACTTACTTTGCTTTGTATAACAGGCTCTAGGTTTATCCACTTCATTAGAACTGACTCAAATGTTTTCCTTTTCATGGCTGAGTAATATTCCATTGTATATGTGTACCACAACTTTATCCATTCATCTGCTGATGGACATCTAGGTGGCTTCCATGTCCTGGCTATTGTAAATAGTGCCGCTCTCAACACTGGGGTACCTGTGTCTTTTCCAGTTATGTCTTCCTCAGAGTATATGCGCAGTAGTGAGATTGTTGAGTCATATTGTAGTATTACTCCCAGTGTTTTAAGGAATCCTCATACTGTTGTCCATAGTGGCTGTATCAGTTTACATTCTCATAAATAGTACAATAGAGTTCCCTTTTCTCCACACTCTCTCCAGGACTTATTGTTTGTAGATCCTTTGATAATGGCCATTCTGACTAGTGTGAGGTGATCCTTATTGTAGTTATGATTTGCATTTCTCTAATAATGAGCAATATTGAGCATTTTTTTAAAATATAAATTTATTTATTTTAAGCATGTGTATGTTTTCTTTTGATTGGTTTCTTTGTTTGTTTTGGTATTGAGCTGCATGAACTACTTGTATATTTTGAAGATTAATCTTTTGTCATTTGTTTCATTCACTTTTATTTTCTCCCATTCTGAGAGTTGTCTTTTCAACCTGTTTATAGTTTTCTTTGCTGTCCAAAGGCTTTTAAGTTTAATTAGGTATTCCTCAGAGTATATGCGCAGTAGTGAGATTGTTGAGTCATATTGTAGTATTACTCCCAGTGTTTTAAGGAATCCTCATACTGTTGTCCATAGTGGCTGTATCAGTTTACATTCTCATAAATAGTACAATAGAGTTCCCTTTTCTCCACACTCTCTCCAGGACTTATTGTTTGTAGATCCTTTGATAATGGCCATTCTGACTAGTGTGAGGTGATCCTTATTGTAGTTATGATTTGCATTTCTCTAATAATGAGCAATATTGAGCATTTTTTTAAAATATAAATTTATTTATTTTAAGCATGTGTATGTTTTCTTTTGATTGGTTTCTTTGTTTGTTTTGGTATTGAGCTGCATGAACTACTTGTATATTTTGAAGATTAATCTTTTGTCATTTGTTTCATTCACTTTTATTTTCTCCCATTCTGAGAGTTGTCTTTTCAACCTGTTTATAGTTTTCTTTGCTGTCCAAAGGCTTTTAAGTTTAATTAGGTCCCATTTGTTTACTTTTGGTTATATTTCCATTATTCTAGGAGGTGAATCATAAAGGATCTTCCAGTGGTTTATGTCAAAGAGAGTTCAGCCTATGTTTTCCTCTAAGAGTTTTATAGTTTCTGATCTTATATTTAGCTCTTCAGTCCATTCTGAGTTCATCTTTGAGTATGGTGTTAGAAAGTATTCTATTTTCATTTTTTGCATGTATTAATAACTGTTTTCCCAGTACCATTTACTGAAGAGGCTGTCTTTTCTCCATTGTATATTGCTTCCTTTGTCAAATATAAAGTTCTCATAGGTGCTTGGGTTTATCTCTGGGCTTTCTATCTTGTTCCATTGATCTATATTTCAGTTTTTGTGCCAGTACCATACTGTCTTGATGATTGTGACTTTGTAGTATAGTCTGAAGTCAGGAAGCTTGTTTCCTCCAGCTCCACTCTTCTTTCTCAATATTTTTTTTGCCATTTGGAGTCTTATGTACCATAAGTGGAATTGTTATTGCAATTTTTTTAAGATGCTATAGCAAGGAAAAGCTTTTGCTTTTCTCCCATTTAAGTATTTATTCATTTATTTATATAACTGAATTCTTAGAGTCTTATTTTTATACTCTTTCATAACCTGTAATTATCTTAATGCTCCAATTATTTTGTATTTGTTAAATGAAAGCCTCTTTAAACTGGTTTTGTATTTTCTGATATGTTTTTCTCATTCTTTAAGGACCTCTTTAGTTATTGAAACAAGATACCCTGGGCTTACGTTGTATTTCACCTATAGTCACTGGCCCATGTTCAGTTCAGTTCAGTTCAGTCACTCAGTTGTGTCCGACTCTTGGTGACCCCATGAATCACAGCACACCAGGCCTCCCTGTCCATCACCAACTCCCAGAGTTCACTCAGACTCGCGTTCATCGAGTCAGTGGTGCTATCTAGCCATCTCATCCTCTGTCGTCCCTTTCTCCTCCTGCCCCCAATCTTTTCCAGTATCATAGTCTTTTCCAATGAGTCAACTCTTTGCATGAGGTGGCCAAAGTACTGGAGTTTCAGCTTCAGCATCATTCCCTCCAAAGAAATCCCATGGCTGATATTCTTCAGAATGGACTGGTTGGATCTCCTTGCAGTCCAAGGGACTCTCAAGAGTCTTCTCCAACACCACAGTTCAAAAGCATCAATTCTGCAGCACTCAGCTTTCTTGGCAGTCCAACTCTCACATCCATACATGACCATTGGAAAAATAATATGTTAGTGGATACTAAATTACTTAGATTTGCAAACTGAGACCTTGTAAAAATGCATAACGTTTTTAACATATACAATTGCTATTTTTCTTTGTTTCAGATAACCAAGTGGAATGTATGGATACTAATCATTCTCTTTTCTGTTTCTAATTTTAGTCCCTCCAGTAATCCGGGTGTATCCAGAGAGTCAAGCCCGAGAACCTGGAGTTACTGCAAGTCTTAGGTGCCATGCAGAAGGCATACCAAATCCTCAGCTTAGCTGGCTGAAGAATGGAATTGATATTACACCAAAGCTGTCCAAGCAACTCACACTTCAAGGTGCTTTTCACTTGCATTTTTTCTCTTAAATAACAATGCCCAAATTTCATACTAAAATTTATAACACATTTTACATTTTTTGAAAAAAAGGGAAAGTGATATTTGGTGGCAATGTATGCAATGAATATGAAAAAGTTATGTTAATACCTAAGCCATTGTATTTGAAACAATACTTTAACACTTTTAATGTTTTAAATAGTAGTCTTGTCATAATGATTAGTTACGTCATTATTTTTATAAATAAAATATTGTTTTTCTTCTAAAATGTATCCTCTAAATTATAGCAGATATGCTGAACAGAATAAATGAATTCCTTCATTAAATACATTTCTGAAGAGACAATTTATATGTTTAAATCATACATTAAAATATGTATTAGAGAATATGTCAATAATATAGAAATTCTTTAGGAAATATTTTATAATACACTTTGCAAATTAACAAAGAAAAAATCAAAATGTTGCTAAATATGTTTCACATTTGTGTTGTTTTAAAGTGATGAAGTTCTTGCACTCTAATATAGAAAATATTCTACATGTTCTAATAATCTAATATGCAGTTGTGATTAGTCATTATACAGTTTACAATAACCACACATGTGTGGTCTTTATCATATCAAATAATCAAAATAATGCAAAATTAATTGAAAAATCAAAATGTTGCTAAATATGTTTCACATTTGTGTTGTTTTAAAGTGATGAAGTTCTTGCACTCTAATATAGAAAATATTCTACATGTTCTAATAATCTAATATGCAGTTGTGATTAGTCATTATACAGTTTACAATAACCACACATGTGTGGTATGTAAAAAACAGATAATCTTTATCATATCAAATAATCAAAATAATGCAAAAATAATTGCATATAGTTTGATTATCTTAGTAAGTAATAAAATTTACAGATCTTATTTCCATTGTCAAGAATAGCCCAGGGACAGTTATTTTACTGGAGTATCTGTTAGAATGAATATACTGTTATATATTCATACTGTTAGAAATGAATATATTTTCCTTATTTCTATATGAATATACTGCTCTTGTTGCTGCTGCTAAGTTGCTTCAGTCATTTCCAACTCCACGTGACCCCATAGACAGCAGCCCACCAGGCTCCCCCTTCCCTGGGATTCTCCAGGCAAGAACACTGGAGTGGGACTACCATTCAATTTAGGGAGTGAATGTAATTTATTAGCATAAATTTTTAAATAAATCTTTTAAAAACATTTACTTATCTATTTTTGAAAATCAAGAATGACATATGAGAGTGTTTTTGATCATTTGAAGCTGAATCCTAGCAATGTTATGTTAATATAAACAGGCAAAATAAATTTACTTGTTTACTTCTCTGTGTCTTGGTGTCTGCTATCTGAGAAGAAGATTGGTCTGATTAACAGAAATCAAATTGAGTAAAATTCTAATTAGCTTCTGATTTTGCAACCTCTTGTCCACTTGATAGCAGCAAACCATATTCTATAAACATAACATAGTCTTGTTTTAGAAATGTGTGTGTGCTGTGTGTGTTGAGTCACTTCAGTCGTCTCTGACTATCTATGATCCTTTGGAATATAGTCTGCCAGGCATCTCTGTCCATGAGATTCTCCAGGCAAGAATACTGGAGTGGGTTGCCATTTTCTCCTCCAGGGGATTTTCCCAACCCAGGGATCCAACCCNCACTTCAGTCGTCTCTGACTATCTATGATCCTTTGGAATATAGTCTGCCAGGCATCTCTGTCCATGAGATTCTCCAGGCAAGAATACTGGAGTGGGTTGCCATTTTCTCCTCCAGGGGATTTTCCCAACCCAGGGATCCAACCCATGCCTCTAATGTCTTCTGCATTGGCAAACAGGTTCTTTAACACTAGGACCACCTGGGATGCCTTTTATATGAGAAGGAAATTTGGGAAGTTAGTTACCATCATCACTCAACTTTGAAAGAATGAGGACATTTGTAAAACAGCTATTATCATTTTTTAAAAAATAAAAGAAATTAGGTTAAGTTTTAAGCGGCTACAACAAGTAATAAAAGTTGATTTGGGAGCACAACCTAAGAGAAGAACCTGGCACACAGGAGTGTGAATTTCCATGTGGCTTTGTGTATGTTAACACGTTAACAAATTATATGGTTATTTAATTATCTGTTTATTCATAAGATGCTTATTTGTTACTTCTATGTGAAGTCTAAGTCTAGGCACTAACTGAATAACTATGTAAATGGATGGGATGTTATGAGAAGTAAAATTCTAGAAAAGAAGAAATATTTTATTGGCAGCCAAATCAAGATAATATCAGAAGGAGACTAATAATTAGCAAAGAGATGAGAACAAATAATATTACAGAAGGAAAGAAAAGAAAGCCAAAACTGGGAAAGAGTTCATCAATGCTATATGCACAGTCAAGGAAGATCATTAAAATATATTCATTGATTAGTGATTAGTTTGTCTCTGTGACATTTAAAAAATCAGTTTGTTGTGTCCTTAGAAATGAAAGATAGGAATAAAAATATCTTTCAAAATTTTGAAAGGTGGAAAAAAGAAAAGGTAGTAGCTTCTGGTGAAAAGGTTTAGGACTGGTGAAGTTATTTCTTACTTCATGCAAAGTTTATTTTGGTTTGAAAAGATATAGGTGAAGAGAAAGATATGTGGACAATGGAACAAGTGAAAGATGGACAAATTTTTCTGGAAATCAACAAGAAAGAAGGAGGGAATGATCTTGGAATGAGGCATAGAAACTTTCCTTTGAGAAGTAAATAAAAATGAAGATGTTGATGAAAATAGAAAGTTTGGATTAATTTCTTTATTTTTTAGCTTTTATTGAAATAAAGTTGACCTAAAATTTGTGTAAATTTAAAGTGTACAGAGTGATGAACTTTTAAAACTATGTACTGTAAAATTATTTGATTAAGTTTCTAATCATGTGTATGTATTTAATGATTTAAAGAGGAAAACCAACTGCTTAAATTAAGAAGTTATTATTTGCTGGAAAACATTAAACAAAGAAAAAAGATTTGAAATAAAAGTGAAGTAGGGTATGAAATTCATCTAACTGTAAAGGTCGAGTAACATTCTGTAAATGGAATATTGCGAATTTGAAATTTTGTAAATTTCCTTATGTAATAGTCTAGTAATATATTTAAAAAGTAGGTACAGGGGATGTCATCCTGTTCTAGTTCTGAAACCAGATGTGTCAGGATGAAAAATGAACCAGGAAATTGGTAGCTCTGGCTATGGAATAGAAAATATCTAGAAATGCTAGCTAATGTAGGATAAGAGTGAAAGACAAGTGCATAAGTTAGAAAAACATATGAGAATTTTGGGAAGAGAAAATTTGAAGAATAAATTAACTGAAGGGTTTCAAAAGTTCAAGAGAATTCACATTGTTAAGTGTGTGGTCTTTGGATAATGTCATGTTTCACACAAAAAAAGAAGCTGATTTGGGCTAAAATAGTAATACTTTGTTTCCTCCCCACCTTATAGAGCATGGTTTTACAAATGAAGGACCCCAGACCAAATCTGGAAAGCTGCCTATTTTTGCAAATAAAGCAATATTTTTGCTTGTTTTCTGTTTTTGTTTTTAGAGCCACACACATTTTTAAAAATATTGTCTTTGGCTGTTGTCATGCTGCTATGGCAGAGGTGAGTAGTTGGCACAGAGACTGTGTAGTCCACAAAGTTTAATATATTTACCATCTGGCCTTTTTGAGAAAGGCAAAAACAAACACAAAAACCTGCCAACTACTTTGGAGAAGTGATTCTCAACAAATGACGGAATTGAAGTGTGCAGTGATATTTTTAAGAGAAAGAGGTTTGAGTGATTTCAGTGATTAGCCTTCCCCAAACACTCACTGCCTCTCCATATCCCCATAGGGATGACATTTAAGCTCTTTTCCCATTGTTTTTTTTTTTTTTTTATC
>SJYX01020532.1:69747-96470 GCA_006410675.1 Oreotragus oreotragus | reverse complement strand
TTTTACAATATTGTATTGGTCTTGTCATACATCAACATGAATCCACCATGGGTATACACGTGTTCCCCATCCTGAACCCCCCTCCCACCTCCCCCCCCATACCATCCCTCTTGGTCATCCCAGTGCACCAGCCCCAAGCATCCTGTATCCTACATTGAACTTAGACTGGCGATTCATTTCTTATATGATATTTTACATGTTTCAATGCCATTCTCCCAAATCATCTCACCTTCTCTCTCTCCCACAGAGTCCAAAAGACTGTTCTATACATCTGTGTCTCTTTGGCTGTCTCACATACAGCGTTATCGTTCCCATCTTTCTAAATTCCATATAAATGCGTTAGTATACTGTATCGGTATTTTTCTTTCTGGCTTACTTCACTCTGTATAAGAGGCTCCAGTTTCATCCAACTCATTAGAACTGATTCAAATGTATTCTTTTTAATGGCTGAGTAATACTGCATTGTGTATACGTACCACAGTTTTCTTATCCATTCATCTGCTGATGGACATCTAGATTTCTTCCGTGTCCTGGCTATTATAAACAGTGCTGTGATGAACATTGGGGTACACATGTCTCTTTCAATTCTGGTTTCCTTGGTGTGTATGCCCAGCAGTGGGATTGCTGGGTCATAAGGTAGTTCTATTTCCAGTTTTTTTAAGGAATCTCCACACTGTTCTCCATAGTGGCTGTACTAGTTTGCATTCCCAAGTGTCCTGGCTATTATAAACAGTGCTGTGATGAACATTGGGGTACACATGTCTCTTTCAATTCTGGTTTCCTTGGTGTGTATGCCCAGCAGTGGGATTGCTGGGTCATAAGGTAGTTCTATTTCCAGTTTTTTTAAGGAATCTCCACACTGTTCTCCATAGTGGCTGTACTAGTTTGCATTCCCAGTGTAAGAGGGTTCCCTTTTCTCCACACCCTCTTTAGCATTTATTGCTTGTAGACTTTTGGATTGCAGTCATTCTGACTGGCTTGAAATGGTACCTCATTGTGGTTTTGATTTGCATTTCTCTGATAATGAGTGATGTTGAGCAACCCAATAAAAACGTTGGCCAAAGAACTAAATAGACATTTCTCCAAAGAAGACATACAGATGGCTAACAAACATATGATCAAAATTTTAATATCCTGGTGAATTTCACTTGCATTTTATTTGTAATTTCTATCATTAAAGTGTCTTGTAATTCATTTTACTTTGCTGTTATTATCAATTAATTGGCATCTCTTCTTCTGACTTTAGAAAATGAATAGGCATGTTTCCATCTTTATCTACATTCTAACAATGTTGAATATAACAGGAATTATATAATTCTTAAAGTGAAAGAAAATGAAAGTGAAGTCACTCAGTCATGTCTGACTCTTTGTGACCCCATGGACTATAGCCTACCAGGCTCCTCCGTCCATGAGATTTTCCAGGCAATAGTACTGGAGTGGGTTGCCATTTCCTTCTCCAGGGAATCTTCCTGACCCAGGGATCGAACCCAGGTCTCCTGCATTGCAAACAGACGCTTTACCCTCTGAGCCATCAGGGAAGTCTTAAATACACATTATAGAAACATCATACCCTAAAGTAATCTTGAGAAGAAATTATTTTTGAAAATGGTTTAATTAGCACCGCAATTATTTTTATTCAGATTTATTTTTTGTATTCAGTTTGGATATTTATAGTTCCTTGGAATTTATAAAATATGTTTATAAAATATAAAAGTATAAAAACTTATAAATAAATTCAATAGAGCTTATTGAATTTGCTACCAGAAAAAACTACATTAATTTAAAAANTTTAGATCTTTAATCCATTTTGAGTTTATTTTTGTGTGTGGTGTTAGAAAGTGATCTAGTTTCATTCTTTTACAAGTGGTTGACCAGTTTTCCCAGCACCACTTGTTAAAGAGATTGTCTTTACTCCATTGTATATTCTTGCCTCCTTTGTCAAAGATAAGGTGTCCATATGTGTGTGGATTTATCTCTGGGCTTTCTATTTTGTTCCATTGATCTATATTTCTGTCTTTGTGCCAGTACCACACTGTCTTGATGACTGTGGCTTTGTAGTAGAGCCTGAAGTCAGGTAAGTTGATTCCTCCAGTTCCATTCTTCTTTCTCAAAATTGCTTTGGCTATTCGAGGTTTTTTGTATTTCCATACAAATCTTGAAATTATTTGTTCTAGTTCTGTGAAAAATACCGCTGGTAGCTTGATAGGGATTGCATTGAATCTGTAGATTGCTTTGGGTAATATATTCATTTTCACTATATTGATTCTTCCAATCCATGAACATGGTATATTTCTCCATCTATTAGTGTCCTCTTTGATTTCTTTCATCAGTGTTTTATAGTTTTCTATATATAAGTCTTTAGACATAACTACAATCACTTCTTCTTTCTTCCCTCTCTCCTGCCTTCTCCTTCTTAGATTTTTTTTTCCTCTCTCTCTTTCTCTTTCATCTGTTTTGTTCAGCAATGCATTAATTAATTATATGCATTAACTTTTGGCCAAAACTTTTTGGGTTTACATGTTAAATTTTATTTTTGCATTTTTATTGCTTAATATGAGATATTTGATTTTTAAAATATTTAGTTCGTTAAATGATTTTGTATTAATAGTTTTAAATATTTGTAACCCAGTTTTATATTTGCTTTATTGCTTTCTGAAGATGTCTAAGCAATTTACAGTTATTGGAGTTTACCTCCAGAGTACAGCAAGTCTTTCAATTTTTGACTTACTTTGGGACTGCTCTTGAATATCTCTCAAGAAAACTTGAAAAGAAAACACTTTCTGTTTTTATCACAGAACATTTATTATAAAAACACTAATTCAGCAATAATAATCGTGTCATTGTAATTTTGTGTTTTTCCTCTTCATTTATCAAATACTGAAGGTGATTGAATCAAAGCAGAATATGAGTGTAGCTTTATGAATGTTGTATCTAATCCTAATAATTTGTCTCATATTTTAATACTATGCTCTAAATCTATATAATTTTAAACTCATTACATAGTGTTTTGAATTTTACTTTATCTGGTGTTGATATTACAAATCATGTATTTTTTGTACTTTCTCACATGTTATTGCCTATCTTAAAAATGTCTGCCCTTAGACCTTTAACATAGCAGTGTTTTACCATACCACCGGGACTTTTGCATGCTTTTCCTATGTCTAAAAGTCAGATTCCCCCAATCCTCCCCATGTGCACTCTTTTTCATATTGTAAACTTCCCCTTCAGCATCATCATTAGGGAGAAATATCTCCCCCAGATTCACTGATCATGTATAACCCATTCATTAAAAGCATTCAGGGTACTATGTTCCTTTCTTTCATAACATATACAAATTTTAATTGTGAAATTATATAATTTGAATCTTGTTTTTTCTTTTTCTTCACCCTCACCTTAGTGACTCAACAACTACCATATAAACACTATTAGCACAGAAAATAGGTCAATCCTACCCTGTGTAACATTGGGGAAGGCAATGGCACCCCACCCCAGTACCCTTGCCTGGAAAATCCAATGGATGGAGTAGCCTGGTGGGCTGCAGTCCATGGGGTCGCTAACAGTCGGACAGACTGAGCGACTTCACTTTCACTTTTCTCTTTCATGCATTGGAGAAGGAAATGGCAACCCACTCCAGTATTCTTGCCTGGAGAATCCCAGGGATGGGGGAGCCTGGTGGGCTGCCGTCTATGGGGTCACACAGAGTCGGACATGACTGAAGTGACTTAGCAGCAGCAGCATCCTGTGTAACGTAGTACTGAATACAGTGCCTGGCACATGATATGCACACTTCATACCCTTTGGATGAAGATATGAGGAAACATAAGTCTACTTACCTTTGTTTACAAGATAGAATCTCAAAAAAAATGCTTACTCTAGAAAATTAATTTTAAAAAATATAATAGGTGCTAAAACATATATGACTTGGTTCTCCAGCCTCCAGCAAGGAGCACTGGAATCCAGTTTTGGCTCTATGACACTGATGATCAGAATTTAGTTTTTCCAAAAGTGATTATGTTTAATATCATTAAAATGTGCAGGGAGTAATCAGATGTGTATGAGCTTTGCCTTCAGTTTTGTTTNCTCCAGCCTCCAGCAAGGAGCACTGGAATCCAGTTTTGGCTCTATGACACTGATGATCAGAATTTAGTTTTTCCAAAAGTGATTATGTTTAATATCATTAAAATGTGCAGGGAGTAATCAGATGTGTATGAGCTTTGCCTTCAGTTTTGTTTCCTTTTCACTAATTTTGTTTGGCTTTGAAAGTGTGTGTGTATGCCCAAAACTTTTATAATTCTAAATCAAGTGTATTTCAGAAAATGAAATTGTATACAACTGGATAAATTTGAATTAGTAAGGGAGGCAGACTTTTTGCTGAGAATATATTTAGTTGATGTTTACTTTCATACCTTCCTTAATATTTTAACTTTCCACTTATTTAGTTAGTTCCTACACAATAGTTAATAGACCTATTGTACAGGAATAATTTAATAAGAACTGTTTATTATGCATTGAAATTAGCAAGATATATTTAGGTTTATTGCATTTTCAGTTCAGTTCGTCACTCCATCCTTTCTGACTCTTTGCGACCCCATGGACTGAAGAACGACAAGTTTCCCTGTCCATGTCTAACTCTTGGAGCTTGCACAAACACATGTCCATAGAGTCGGGGATGCTGTTCAACCATCTCACCCTCTGTCACCCTTCTCTTCCTGCCTTCAATCTTTCCCAGCATCAAGGTCTTTTCCAATGAGTCAGTTCTTCTCATCAGGTGATCAAAGTATTGGAGTTTCGGCATCAGTTCTTCCAATGAATATTCAGGACTGATTCAAGGGACTCTGAAGAGTCTTCTCCAACACCACAGTTCAAAAGCATCGATTCTTCGGTGCTCAGCTTTCTTTAAGGTCCAACACACATCTATACATGGCTACTGGAAAAATCATAGCTTTGACTAGACAGACTTTCATTGGCAAAGTAATGTCTCTGCTTTTTAAGCTTTTCTTCTAAGGAGCAAGCATCTTTTAATTTCCTGGCTGCATTCACCATCTTCAGTGATTTTGGAGAAAAATAAAGTAAAGGGACATTTATTGTGCCCCCCAAAATAAAGTCTCTCACAATTTCTATCTATTGTTTCACTATCTAATAGCCATGACATGATGGGACCAGATGTCATGATTTAATTTTCTGAATGTTGAGTTTTAAGCCAACTTTTTCACTCTCCTCTTTCACTTTCATCAAGAGGCTCTTTAGTTTTTCTTCTCTTTCTGTCATAAAGGTGGTGTCTTCTGCATATCTGAAGTTATTGCTATTTCTCCCAGAAATCTTGATTCCAGCTTGTGCTTCATCCAGCCTGACATTTCATATGATGCATTCTGCATACAAGATAAATAAACAGGGTGACAATATGCAGCCTTGACGTATGCCTTTCCCTATTTGGAACCAGTCTGCTGTTCCGTGTCTACTTCTAACTATTGCTTCTTGACCTGCTGACATATTTCTTAGAAGGCAGATCAGGTGGTCTGGTATTCCCATCTCTTGAAGAATTTTTCAGTTTTTTTGTGATCCACAGAGTGAAAGTCTTTGGCATAGTCAATAAAGCAGAAATAGGTATTTTTTCTGCAACTCTCATGATTTTTCAATGATCCAACAGATGTTGGCAATTTGATCTCTAGTTCCTCTGCCTTACCCAAATCCGACTTGTACATCTGGAAGTTCATGGTTCACGTACTGTTGAGGCCCGACTTGGAGAATTTTGAGCATTACTTTGTTAGCATGTGAGTGCAGTTGTGTGGTATTTTGAACATTCTTTGGTGTTGCCTTTCTTTGGGATTGGAATGAAAACTGACCCTTTCCAGTCCTGTGGCCACTGCTGTATTTTGCAACTATGCTGGAATATTGAGTACAGCACTTTCACTATACCATCTTTTAGGATTCAAAATAGCTCAACGGAAATTTCATCACCTCCACTAGCTTTGTTCATCGTGATGCTTCTTAAAAAACACTTGACTTTGCATTCCAGGATGTCTGGCTTTACATGAATGATCACACCATCGTGATTATCTGGGTCATGAAGTTTTTTTGTATAGCTCTTCTGTGTATTCTTACCATTTCTTCTTAATATCTCCTGCTTCTTTTAGGCACATACTAGTTCTATTCTTTATTGTGCCCATCTTTGCATGAAATGTTCCCTGGGTATCTCTAATTTACTTGAAGGGATCTCTAGTCTTTCCTCTATTTTTTTTACTCTATTTCTTTGCGTTGATCAGTGAGGAAGGCTTTTTATCTCTCCTTGCTATTCTTTGGAACTCTCCATTCAAATGGGTATATCTTTACTTTTCTCCTTTGACTTTCATATCTCTTCTTTCCTCAGCTGTTTGTAAGGCCTCCTCAGACAACCATTTAGCATTTTTTGCATTTCTTTTTCTTGGAGATAGTCTTGATCACTGCCTCCTGTAAATTGTCATGAACCTCCTTCCATAATTCTTCAGCCACTTTCTCTATCAGATATAATCCCTTGAATCTTTTTGTCACTTCCACTGTATAATTGCAGGGGATTTGATTAAGGTCATACCTAAATGGTCTAGTGGTTTTCCGCACTTTCTTCAATTTCAGTCTGAATTTGGCAATAAGGAGTTCATGATCTGAACCAGTCAGTTCCTGGTCTTGTTTTTGCTGACTATATAGAGCTTCTCCATCTTTGGCTACAAAGATTATAATCAATCTGATTTCAGTATTGACCGTCTGGTGGTGTCCCTGTGTAGAGCTGTCTCCTGTGTTGTTGGATGAGAGTGTTTGCTATGACCAGTGCATTCTCTTGGCAAAACTGTTAGCCTTTGACCTGGTTTGTTTTGTACTCCAAGGCCAAATTTGCTAGTTACTCCAGGTATCTCTAGGCATCCTACGTTTGCATCCAGTCTCCTATAATGAAAAGGACATCTTTTTTGGATGTTAGTTCTTGAAGTTTGTAATTCTTCAGAGAACCGTTTAAATTCAACCTCTTCAGCATTACTGGTTGGGGCATAGACTTGGATTTCTGTGATATTGAATAGTTTGCCTTGAAAATAACAGAGATCATTCTGTCATTTTTGAGATTGTATCCAAGTACTGCATTTTGGACTCTTGTTGACTATGATGGCTACTCCATTTCTTCTAAGGGATTCTTATCTACAGTAGTAGATAAAATGGTCATCTGAGTTAGATTCACCCATTCCAGTCCTTTTTAGTTCACTGATTCCTAAAATGTTGATGTTCACTCTTGGCCATCTCCTATTTGACCATTTCTAATTTGCTTGACTCATGGACCTAACATTCCAGGTTCCTATGCAATATTGCTTTTTAGAGCATCAGACTTTACTTCCATCAACAGTCACATCCACAACTGGGTGCTGTTTTTACTTTGGTTCCATCCCTTCATTCTTTCTGAGGTTATTTCTCCACTGATCTCCAGTAGCGTATTGGGCATCTACAGACCTGGGGAGCTCATCTTTCAATGTCTTATGTTTTTGCCTTTTCATACTGTTCATGGGGTTCTCAAGGCAAGAATACTGAAGTGGTTTGCCATTCCCTTCTCCAGTGGACCACGTTTTGTCAGAAGGCTCCACCATGACCCGTCCATCTTAGGTGGCCCTGCATGACATGGCTCATAGTTTTATTGCATTAGACAAGGTTGTGATCCATGTAATCAGTTTGGTTAGTTTTCTGTGATTGCATTTTTCATTTTGTCATTCATTGCATACCATGTTGAAGTATTACTTATGATTATTAAGAATTTTAAAATTATAACTGCTTAATTATTAACTTTTAAGTGTTACCTCAAATAAATGAATAGTGTTAACTACTATGCATATTTTAAAGATTTATTTTAACAAAATTAGCTTAAATATCCCAATGTTTTCAGTGATGCATAATTTTTTGTTGTTTATTAACATAATCTCTGTTGTAAAGAAGAACTGGCTATCAAGACATGAGCAGAGCATTATCATAGTCCCAGCATTTTAATGTTTTTGTTAGAGTAGATTATTGAATTCACCTTCATTATTCTTAAATGCATAGTCTATCTTAGAGATTGTGACCTCTTTGATAGTTATTTTTATTACTATGTAATTGATTCTCACTTTACTCATTTTTCTTTTTCTCCTTTTTCTTTCAAACATGCTGCAGTAGCTAACATATTATGGAGAGAAGAAGGTACTAAATTCCATTTTCTTTATATCATTGTGATTATTTTGCTTACTTGATATATTGTTGACTACCAGTTCTAATAATTGCCTTATTCATTTCTATTTTCATTAAAATTTTATTTGAGCATAAACCAGTATTATTCTGTAAATGGCTGCCATTTAAAATATTTATAGATCCTCATCAGCTTGATTTATTATTAATATATAATCAGGAGGTTATGTTACAATATATGGAAATGCTTTTTAAGAGTATAGAATTAAAATTAGTCAAATAAATGAAAGCAAACTTAGTTAAACAGAATTTATATATTAACTGTGATTCAGATTAGAAAAGAAAAAATTAGAAAGCTATTACCTTATGACTGGAATATAATAAATAAAGAAAACAGGTTATTGCAACTTCCTTGATGGTCTAGTAGTTAAGAATTAACCTTCCAGTGCAAGGGTTGCAGGTTCAATCTCTGGGTAGAGGCATGTGATCCCACAAACCATGTGGCCAGAAACCAAGACAAAAACAAAAAGAAACAATATTGTAAAAAAAAAAAAAAAACCTCAATAAAGATATGAAACAATCTACATCCAAAATAATCTTTTTAAAACAAGGAAAAAAAATAAAGGGTTTTAAACTTGAAGTACCTGGATTCAAATCCAGTCTGTACCAGTATGTAAACTAGAGCCTCTTTACCTCACAAATTTGTCATCTCAAAAGTAAGGATAGTTAGTTCTCAGCAAGGTTGTTTTATCAACTTTTTAAATTATAGTCTGCACTCAATTGTGCTAGTCTTTCTTAATTAGCCACAAAAGCCAAGTGGCAGTGTTTGCCCAGAATTTAAATATCCCAAGTGCATTACTTAAATTCTTAGGAGAAAAGTGTGGATAAGTCATCATTACACTCTTGGAAGGCAATTATCAAAGTAATTGCCTACACAAACCGTTGTAGAAAAACTTCTTTGTTTCCTGTTGTAACTCTTATATGAATTGGAGTCACAGCCACCTGGAGGACCATGCCTCAGAAGGGTTAATAAATTCTGAAATTTAGCCGTCTCAATTTTATTCCCAAAGATGAGCATAACACATTTTTTTTCTCCCTTGGTATTTCTTTCTTCTCAAATCTTTTGTAAAGGCCCTGAACTCCAGTTTACTAAGAGCTATTGGAGTAATTTAACCTTCTCATTTTATTCCACTTGGATATTTCACATTTGAACTTACAAACTCAATCATTACTGAAACAGATATTATTATGACATGATTAGCATATATGTTAGATGTTTCTTTAGACTCCCTTATTTCTTGAGATCAAACAAATATTTCTCTGGGTATTATAAAAATGGATTTTATTTAATCATTATAAAGGGAAAGAATAAAACTTAAATATTCAGAGATCATGTACCACAGGTCTAGCTTGATCACTAATTGCTGGGAAAATCCGAATGAGTCATTTTACCTCTCTGAGCCATAATTTTTTAAAACAATGCTTGAAATATAGTTTGACACCCTCCTTGCAAATTTGTGATATGTAAATAAATCTCTTTAAAATATCTAAAACAACTCTTTTCTATAACTTGAATTGATGTCATTAACATTAGTACTTCATGATAATTATTAATATGTAATAATAGTATAATATTATTCAGGTGACCTTTAAAAATATAGGAGACCTCCAGATTAATTAAAATCATCCTGAGATTCATTATCTGAAAACATTTAAGTTTTTCTTTCATTAATCTTTGAAACTATGCTTTCAATAAGTACTCTCCATCAGTCAGTGATGTGCTTACTCTTTATGATGTTGTTTGACCCAGAATATGTGCTTAAGAAATCAGAGCTATTGAATATATTTTGCAGGTAATTTTAAAGCATATACAAGAAATGTTTTAGGAAATTTTTAAAATCCTTTTTTCTATGTACTGTTATCATCAGAGTATTTTGCTGTTTTCTGAAATAAACAAAATTTAAAACAATATATTTGAGAAAATAATATATTTGACTCAGATTCCAGGAATCTGTAAATTGTATTTATAATGCCACAGTTATCAGTAAGGCATTACAATTGAAAATGATTGCATGTAATGATAATAATGGTGGCCAGGCATAATAGACCAAGTTGAGGAATCAATAAACCAAAAACACATGTACAACTATTTCATAAAAATAATTGAAATAACAAAAGAAGCATCCAAAGTAAATTTCTACCTGTGTTTTTTAAGGCTAGTATAATAACTAACAAAAACTCCATATTTCTGAGATCCATTTTATTTTCACTCTAGCAGCACTTTCTGTTTGTATGCTCACATTTTCACTATTACCATGAAAAAATGTTCTCAGAGACAACATTGAAGAATTCCAAGCATTTTAAGATAAATAATAAGTGAAAGAGAGTTCAAAATGATAATTCCTCTATAATGTCATATGACTTAAAGTCACTTTTTTTGTGTGGGAGTGTAGAAAAACATTTTAGAAGGGAGAAAAATATATCACTAATTTATTTACAAATATTTTAAAGAGACAACTAAATGTAGAACACTTTGAAAGCACTTGTAAAGATAAGATCTAGTATCTGTTCTAATGAAAATTTTAATCTTGTGAAATGGAAGATTAACTCATTGTCAACTAATTTTACTGCATAGATGATCTCAAAGTATACATTAAAAGATTAGGTATGACTAGGTCTCTTTTGCAATATTTTTTACGGTCTTATAATCTAATAAAGTATTTCCTAATATTTATTCAGTAGACAATAGTTTGGTATATGTTTTATGGTGTAATGATAAGGGTTTTTATAAGCACTGAATTAAAGCAGTTTAAACCATTTTATTCACTGCAGGATTAAGTTGAACTTTTAGATATACTAATTTCAAACTCTAAGAGGGATGTCAGATGGTTTGTTATATAATATAGCATTTTCTAAATTTATTATGAATAAGATTATTTTGCTGAATATCTATAGGATCAATATGGAACTGAAATTACTTTGGAAAATACTGGCTTGATGTGACACCTAGTGATCTGAAAGCAAATGTATATATATATATATAATTTTAAAATTATCTTTATAAATATTTATGAATCTCTTCATATATATATCTGTAATAGGAATTATTCAAATAAATTACTATATTAGTTGGGCAATTAACACCAACTAGCACAAGGTACAAATAGAAAATTACAGTGAAATCTTGCAAAAAAGTTTCTGTGTCACATTATTATCTGACTAGCTTTGTGACCTAAAATGTCACCAAAGTAGGGAAAAAAAGAATAATAAGCATCAGGCCCTCTCTTAACTCCTTCAACCTCAGATTTGTCACATTTCATTGTCCAGACTATCCTATGCTGCAGGGAGCATGGGAAATACAGAAGAGTTCACACAAACTTAATGAGCTACTGTATAATTATTTTTAGAGCAAAATATTGGTAAGGTTCTCAGGACCCAATTACTGTCTAACAACAATATTGGTGAAATATTTAAAATGAAATAGGAGAGCTTTCAGAAGGTGAGGCTTTTAAATTCAGGAGACTTAGAGTATCATATCACTGGATGAGTATCATATCACATCTTCTACTGTCTGTTCATGATGCCAATGCCAGAGTGATCAAGCTGTTAATATTTTCATTTGCAAGTTCCATATCTTCTCTGTTAAAAACAAATGTCAATGTTTTAGCATTTTATTTCCTAAAACTGTTTTCAGATCAAAAAAGGAATCTGACAAGATAACCATTTGCAGATATATGTGCATATACACATCCATGTATGTGTATACATGTTTGTACACCCCCTTCATAGATCACAGCCTTGTCACAGAGAAGGAGCTTGTGTAACTCAAAGAAGCTATGAGCCATGACATACAGGGCCACCCAAGATGGATGGGTCATAGTGAAAACTTCTGACAAAATGTGGTTCACTGGAGAAGGAATGGCAATCCACTCCAGGATTCTTGCCTGGAGAACCCTATGAACAGCACATAAAGGCAGAAAGATATGACGCCAGAGGATGCGCTCCCAGGTTGGAAGGTGTCCCACATGCTACTGGGGAAAAACAGAGGGCAATTACTAATAGCTCCAGAAAGAATGAGCACCTGGGCCAAAGTAGCAATGATGTTCAGCTGTGGACATTTCTGGCGGTGAAAATCAGTGAAAGTCCTTCTGCTGTGTCTGACTCTTTGTGACTCTATGAACCATACAATCCATGGACCTTTTCAGACCAGAATACTGGAGTCAGTAGCCATTCCCTTCTCCAAGGGATCTTCCCAACCCAGGAATTGAACTGGGGTCTCCTGCATTGCAGGCGGATTCTTTACCAAATGAACTATTAGGAAAATCCAGTGAAAATAAAGTTCAATGCTATAAAGATAGTGGAGGACAGAAAAACCTATTACAGTTCATNTTCTCCAAGGGATCTTCCCAACCCAGGAATTGAACTGGGGTCTCCTGCATTGCAGGCGGATTCTTTACCAAATGAACTATTAGGAAAATCCAGTGAAAATAAAGTTCAATGCTATAAAGATAATGGAGGACAGAAAAACCTATTACAGTTCATGGGGTCTCAGAGTCAGACATGACTTAGTGACTGAACGAAAACAACAAATATATGTATATATGCAAACACTTGCACATATACATAAATATGTATGATTTCTCCTAATATTAACTACATAGCCAACAAATGCTCTGTTATGATATAACCTTTGCTATGTTAATAATTGAATGTGAAATCAATCATTCAGGTTTGCATTCAAAATATTCAGCATGTCTTTGAAAGTTCAAGGAATTGAATTCTGACTTAAGACTAGCTTTGGATAATATCATTCTGACCAATAATATATAATGTTCAGATAATGTCCACTTCCTGAATTAATAGTGCCTAATAAGTTTAACACAATCACGCTCCAAAAATCTAAAAGATTGCGAAAGGAAGTCACTCTTATTTCAATTGAACAAAACATAAATATCTCACTGAGGTGTGATGGTTTGGTGTTCCTAAGTGTGTGAAAAGGATTTGCGCTCCAAAGACTGAGTACCAAAAATGGGAACATTCATAAACTGAAAATTCATCCCTGCTGGATTATTCAAGGTGAGAAATATAATGCAGACCATCTATTTTTGCCTATTTTCTTCTTTATTAAAAATAACTTTAGAATACATGAAAGAGAAGAGAATAATACAATATCAATCAATGAAGGACCTTCTTTAACACAAAATTTACTAAATGACCTTTGATTGGTTATCAACCCACTGCATTGCAGGATTATAATTTGCTATTGACCATAAATTAAATGCTAAAGTAATGGCAATTTACACCAGAGGAAGGCAAACACCACAAAATAGTTTTATTATTGACTTAAATATTCATCCAATAATCACAAATAACCATTATTTTGATATAATTTATGGAATATAGTGTTATACGTAACACATAATGTAACTTTATTATCATAATGCACTATTGTTCTTGTGTAGTGGTCCTCAAAGGATTGATGGATGTAAATTACTTCCATTTTTTTTCTCAGTCCATCTCATATATTTAAAAGTACAGTATTGATCAAAAAAATCCTCTGGGGAATATTTCTCTTCTTGTGTGTGTCCTTTCTGTATAAAAAGAATAACAAAGCAGAGAAAAAGCTCACAAGGAAAAAATAAATTATAGATCACTTTTTTGAGTTAGTATACCTTGTTAGATTAACTATCGACCTGAAAAAGACAAAGTACTTATGTCTGTCTTCACCGAGTGATGAGAAAAGACAAAACATCACATATTCCTAAACTTTACAATGACTACAGTTGTAAAGCTTTTACTTACATCAAGAACTATTGTAGTAAGCTGCAATACATCAATGAGGAAAGAATTGTAATTGAAACTAATGGTCAGACTTTTTGGGACTCAGACACTTTTCAAAATTATTGACAACCCAAAGAGCTTTTGTTTATGTCGGTTATTTCTATCCACTTTAATTATCATATTATAAATTAAAGCAAAATTCAAATATGTATTTAATAATTTATTAAAAATAATTGTAGTAAACCCATTACATGTAGCCATAAACAGCATATTATTTGTAAACTGATATTTAAAAATTGAAAAGGCTCACTATTGAACACTGCATTTTAAAAAATATCTGGCTGAATAAAAACGTAGAATTCCTATATCTGCTTCTGCATTGAACTGTTGTGATATCATCATAGCACCACATGTCACGTAAACTCTCAAGAGCTACACTCTACATTTGAATGAAAGAGAAAAATGCAAATGACATCTTAGCATTATTATGAAAATAGCTTATCTTTTGCAATATTTTTTACGGTCTTATAATCTAATAAAGTATTTCCTAATATTTATTCAGTAGACAATAGTTTGGTATATGTTTTATGGTGTAATGATAAGAGTTTTTATAAGCACTGAATTAAAGCAGTTTAAACCATTTTATTCACTGCAGGATTAAGTTGAACTTTTAGATATACTAATTTCAAACTCTAAGAGGGATGTCAGATGGTTTGTTATATAATATAGCATTTTCTAAATTTATTATGAATAAGATTATTTTGCTGAATATCTATAGGATCAATATGGAACTGAAATTACTTTGGAAAATACTGGCTTGATGTGACACCTAGTGATCTGAAAGCAAATGTATATATATATATATAATTTTAAAATTATCTTTATAAATATTTATGAATCTCTTCATATATATATCTGTAATAGGAATTATTCAAATAAATTACTATATTAGTTGGGCAATTAACACCAACTAGCACAAGGTACAAATAGAAAATTACAGTGAAATCTTGCAAAAAAGTTTCTGTGTCACATTATTATCTGACTAGCTTTGTGACCTAAAATGTCACCAAAGTAGGGAAAAAAAGAATAATAAGCATCAGGCCCTCTCTTAACTCCTTCAACCTCAGATTTGTCACATTTCATTGTCCAGACTATTCTATGCTGCAGGGAGCATGGGAAATACAGAAGAGTTCACACAAACTTAATGAGCTACTGTATAATTATTTTTAGAGCAAAATATTGGTAAGGTTCTCAGGACCCAATTACTGTCTAACAACAATATTGGTGAAATATTTAAAATGAAATAGGAGAGCTTTCAGAAGGTGAGACTTTTAAATTCAGGAGACTTAGAGTATCATATCACTGGATGAGTATCATATCACATCTTCTACTGTCTGTTCATGATGCCAATGCCAGAGTGATCAAGCTGTTAATATTTTCATTTGCAAGTTCCATATCTTCTCTGTTAAAAACAAATGTCAATGTTTTAGCATTTTATTTCCTAAAACTGTTTTCAGATCAAAAAAGGAATCTGACAAGATAACCATTTGCAGATATATGTGCATATACACATCCATGTATGTGTATACATGTTTGTACACCCCCTTCATAGATCACAGCCTTGTCACAGAGAAGGAGCTTGTGTAACTCAAAGAAGCTATGAGCCATGACATACAGGGCCACCCAAGATGGATGGGTCATAGTGAAAACTTCTGACAAAATGTGGTTCACTGGAGAAGGAATGGCAATCCACTCCAGGATTCTTGCCTGGAGAACCCTATGAACAGCACATAAAGGCAGAAAGATATGACGCCAGAGGATGCGCTCCCAGGTTGGAAGGTGTCCCACATGCTACTGGGGAAAAACAGAGGGCAATTACTAATAGCTCCAGAAAGAATGAGCACCTGGGCCAAAGTAGCAATGATGTTCAGCTGTGGACATTTCTGGCGGTGAAAATCAGTGAAAGTCCTTCTGCTGTGTCTGACTCTTTGTGACTCTATGAACCATACAATCCATGGACCTTTTCAGACCAGAATACTGGAGTCAGTAGCCATTCCCTTCTCCAAGGGATCTTCCCAACCCAGGAATTGAACTGGGGTCTCCTGCATTGCAGGCGGATTCTTTACCAAATGAACTATTAGGAAAATCCAGTGAAAATAAAGTTCAATGCTATAAAGATAATGGAGGACAGAAAAACCTATTACAGTTCATGGGGTCTCAGAGTCAGACATGACTTAGTGACTGAACGAAAACAACAAATATATGTATATATGCAAACACTTGCGCATATACATAAATATGTATGATTTCTCCTAATATTAACTACATAGCCAACAAATGCTCTGTTATGATATAACCTTTGCTATGTTAATAATTGAATGTGAAATCAATCATTCAGGTTTGCATTCAAAATATTCAGCATGTCTTTGAAAGTTCAAGGAATTGAATTCTGACTTAAGACTAGCTTTGGATAATATCATTCTGACCAATAATATATAATGTTCAGATAATGTCCACTTCCTGAATTAATAGTGCCTAATAAGTTTAACACAATCATGCTCCAAAAATCTAAAAGATTGCGAAAGGAAGTCACTCTTATTTCAATTGAACAAAACATAAATATCTCACTGAGGTGTGATGGTTTGGTGTTCCTAAGTGTGTGAAAAGGATTTGCGCTCCAAAGACTGAGTACCAAAAATGGGAACATTCATAAACTGAAAATTCATCCCTGCTGGATTATTCAAGGTGAGAAATATAATGCAGACCATCTATTTTTGCCTATTTTCTTCTTTATTAAAAATAACTTTAGAATACATGAAAGAGAAGAGAATAATACAATATCAATCAATGAAGGACCTTCTTTAACACAAAATTTACTAAATGACCTTTGATTGGTTATCAACCCACTGCATTGCAGGATTATAATTTGCTATTGACCATAAATTAAATGCTAAAGTAATGGCAATTTACACCAGAGGAAGGCAAACACCACAAAATAGTTTTATTATTGACTTAAATATTCATCCAATAATCACAAATAACCATTATTTTGATATAATTTATGGAATATAGTGTTATACGTAACACATAATGTAACTTTATTATCATAATGCACTATTATTCTTGTGTAGTGGTCCTCAAAGGATTGATGGATGTAAATTACTTCCATTTTTTTTCTCAGTCCATCTCATATATTTAAAAGTACAGTATTGATCAAAAAAATCCTCTGGGGAATATTTCTCTTCTTGTGTGTGTCCTTTCTGTATAGAAAGAATAACAAAGCAGAGAAAAAGCTCACAAGGAAAAAATAAATTATAGATCACTTTTTTGAGTTAGTATACCTTGTTAGATTAACTATCGACCTGAAAAAGACAAAGTACTTATGTCTGTCTTCACCGAGTGATGAGAAAAGACAAAACATCACATATTCCTAAACTTTACAATGACTACAGTTGTAAAGCTTTTACTTACATCAAGAACTATTGTAGTAAGCTGCAATACATCAATGAGGAAAGAATTGTAATTGAAACTAATGGTCAGACTTTTTGGGACTCAGACACTTTTCAAAATTATTGACAACCCAAAGAGCTTTTGTTTACGTCGGTTATTTCTATCCACTTTAATTATCATATTATAAATTAAAGCAAAATTCAAATATGTATTTAATAATTTATTAAAAATAATTGTAGTAAACCCATTACATGTAGCCATAAACAGCATATTATTTGTAAACTGATATTTAAAAATTGAAAAGGCTCACTATTGAACACTGCATTTTAAAAAATATCTGGCTGAATAAAAACGTAGAATTCCTATATCTGCTTCTGCATTGAACTGTTGTGATATCATCATAGCACCACATGTCACGTAAACTCTCAAGAGCTACACTCTACATTTGAATGAAAGAGAAAAATGCAAATGACATCTTAGCATTATTATGAAAATAGCTTGAATTTGCAGACCCCCCTGTAAAGATCAACTGCTCTACTAGAAAATCAGGTTGTTCTTTCAGGAGGCTCATGTATTCATAGAATTCAACCTCATAGAAAACTAAAATGTACTAGTAGTATATCTCACAGTGTAGATTTGAGGAAAATATGAGGACAGTAAGTACATTTGGTTATATGCCATTTCACCATTTTCCCCCCATGATGTTTCAAAGAGATAATGTCAATCATAAAAATAGGGACAATTCAACATTTCTTGAACTCATAGAGTTCAAGTCACTCGGCTGCATGTTTTCCTTTCTCCATCTTATTTACTTCTTACAATTACAACACAGAAGTTGCATAGTAAATAATTTCCCCATGATATAGCAGAAAGTTCTATAGCTATGGTTTATCTCTGAGCCATCTGAATCAAGAATGGGATTTATCTCTGTTAACAGTCTCTTATACCAAAAAAAAAGTTTTTAAGCAGTTAGAACATAGAAATATGTTATAATGACATAGTTATACTGAACATACACAGGTATGTTGCAGGAAGGGGAACCCCTTCCAGGGCCCCAAACTGGGCTCTTGTCTAACACTCAGAAATGAGTTGTCCAAGGAGACCCATGTGCTGACAAAGCAAGAGATTTTATTGAGAAAGGGCACCCAGGTGGAGAGCAGTAAGGTAAGGGAACCCAGAAGAACAGCTCTGCCACGTGGCTCGCAGTCTCTGCTTTTATGGTGATGGGATTAGTTTCTGGGTTGTCTTTGGCCAATCATTCTGACTCTGAGTCCTTCCTGGTGGTGCACGCCTTGTTCAGCCAAGATGGATGCCAGAGAGAAGGATTCTGGGAGGTGGTCAGACATGTGGTGTCTCCTTTTGACCTTTCCCAAACTCTTCCGATCTGTGGTGGCTTATTAGTTCGTGTTCCTTAGCAGGACCTCCTGTTGTAAAACAACTCAGCCAAATGGTTACTATGGTGCCTGGCCAGGGTGGGTGGTTTCAGTGCGCTTCCCCTAACAGGTACCTTATTGCTTCTTATACAAATAAAGCTAATGAATACTCCTAATGTAAAAATCAGCATGTGTCTTCAATTGCCAAGATCCCCAGCATCAGGTAATTTGTATTATTCTGTACATAGCATATTTGGAGCAGGCAATGGCACCCTGCTCCAGTACTCTTGCCTGGAAAATCCCATGGACAGAGGAGCCTGGTAGGCTGCAGTCCACGGGGTCACTAAGAGTTGGACACCACTGAGTGACTTCACTTTCACTTTTCACTTTCATGCATCGGAGAAGGAAATGGCAACCCACTCCAGTGTTCTTGCCCGGAGAATCCCTGGGATGGGGGAGCCTGGTGGGCTGCTGTCTATGGGGTCGCACAGAGTTGGACATGACTGAAGCGACTTAGCAGCAGCAGGAGCATATTCAAAATAAATTATAATATTATAGTAGTAAATTTAGAATGATACGTCTTCATTGTATACTCAGATTATAAACTCTTCTGCTAAAATCTAAAGGATAATTGATGAATAAGATATGTCTAGTAAGAAAAGAAATGGCAAAATAAACCTTGTTTAGGTGGTTAAGAGAGGAATTCACCAACAGCTCTGAGGATAAAGTTTTATTTCCTAGCAGAGTGACTGATACCTAGTTCATTTATATTATCATTTTAATATATTTGTATATTATATTTTGTTGGCACTACTATTTCATAAACACTAAGGAGTTATATTCACACCAAAAAACAGTAAAATGCACTTTGCTTCAAGTTATCTACATTTCTCAATGACTTGTAACTTGGAAAGTAGTTTATACTCTGTAAAAATGCTGATGTGTAACTCATATTTTAAAAAGTAAGAAAATACACTTTCAGTGTTGAAAGTGATTTGCATGGATTAAGCTGGTTTTCAGAAGAAATAACTCCCAGAAATTTAATCTGTGCAAAAGTACAGTGAAATCTCACTGACTGCACTATGCACAGAATATAGAAAAAAAAAATACATGTAATATTGAAAGCATCCATAGGAGAAAGGACAGAAGATGCTTCAAGAAACTTTGCAAACAGTCTGGACTTGAAGTGGTTGTAAAATTCAAACACATTCAAATTGCTGACTGTGGAGCAGAATTGTGCAGCAGCTGAAGGAGGGTAGCGTCAAGTTCGTTAAAAAAATGTTATGTAATTTGTAATCTCATCAAACAAAGAAACTGACACAAGTGAAAACCTGACACCACATCCAGCTTGCTTGTGCTCCTAAGTTTCAACACCCAGTCATGTTAATTTGCAAGTCACTAATAGGTAGCACACATCAACCATCTATCCATGTTTATACAAAAGCTTATTGATACAAATTTTTTTTGCATGAAAACTGAATTTTGTATACCTTTAGGTATAGAATTGATGTTTCTGTATGCAGAGCTGTAATTATGAATAACAGCTGACAAGTCTTAAATTTTATTTCATGAAAAACAACTTAAATTTAGTCCTTGCCACTTCTGCTACTATTCAGGAACATCTTATTGTAACGTTGTGCATTCTGGAATTAAAATGCACAATTAACTGATTAAGATAACATGTATTAAAATATAAAAATGGTGAAATATTTCTAAAACAGTAAGATTTGTCAAAATATTAAAATGGATATGCATTATTAGTTAGAAATAATTTCATTATGTATAAATACCAATAAAGTTACAATTCTGGTTGAATACATTTTCCTCTAAATCTTAGGAATAGATGGACATAGATCAAAGAGGCAGAACTGGTGACATTTTAAATTAGCTAGAAACATATTTAGTAAAAGAAAATACAGCTTAAGTTGAATAATTTTATTTCTTTGCAAATCAAATACTTGTGATCCTCAGTCTTTATTTCATAGACTTTGTAGTATTGTCAATTGAAATAAAAATTAAAAATGTTTTCAGATATTAAACATTTTAAGGAATTTGGACTTTCCAACTACCAAGATTTCAATATAATTGCTTAACTATTAAAGGGCATATGCTCTCACTGGATTATGTGTGGTAGAATTAAACTGAATAAATATGGTTTGCAAACTGGTATACCTGGATGAGATAATCAGGAGAGGATGAGGAAAGGAAGGACTGCATACTCTTAGTCTGGACATGATGGAACAAGGCAGAAGCAGAGGAAACCAAGAGAAGAGATATGCAATCAGACGTGAAAAGTCCCCAGGTGCATGCCTCTGTTAATCCCCACGGGCGTTTCAGGTATCTGATCTGTAGCATCCTGCACCCATGAGGAGTGGGTTTATAATGTAAGTGAGATGGATTTCTAAGATGTCAAAAACCCAAACCTGCAGTGTGAAAAAAATTAGTAGTATGATTTAAATGAGATTTTTGCAAGACCTTATATTAATTCAAGTTTTAAAGTGAAGAAATTATCCCCCAAATTTTATGAAATCTAGAGGACTTGATCTTTCTGTTTCTAGAACAAAAAGAATTTGTTTCTAAATTCTTGCAAAGGTTGACAGTTTATTTTCCCTGCTGCTGCTGCTAAGTCGCTTCAGTTATGTCCAACTCTGTGTGAATTCAAAGACGGCAGCCCACCAGGCTCCCCATCCCAGGGATTCTCCAGGCAAGAACACTGGAGTGGGTTGCCATTTCCTTCTCCAATGCATGAAAGTGAAAAGGGAAAGTGAAGTGGCTCAGTCGTGTCCGACTCTTCGCGACCCCATGGACTGCAGCCCACCCGGCTCCTCTGTCCATGGGATTTTCCAGGCAAGAGTACTGGAGGGGGGTGCCATTGCCTTCTCCCTAGGGAACTCGAATAAGACATAGGATAAACGTGATTCTTCAGAAAGTACTTTTATATCTTAATCAACACCTAAATTAAGTCTGAAGGTAGCAGACATAATCTGTGTATCAAAGGGTTCATAATTTCCATTTACAATTAGTTTGAAATATCTGAAACATTTGTTGACTTACAAAGAAATCACTGATGTACAGATTAGGGTGAAGAAGTGGAATTTCTGCATAATATCACAGATTTACTCGGCGTTTGGTAAAGGTCTCACATGGTTTGCTTTATTAACATTACATGACTTCACAAATGGATCTCCCACCAGCAATATGACAGGCACTGAGTTTTGGTCGTAAAGGTTTCTGATAATTTTATTCTGAACCTTTGAATGTGTTTTTATTCCTAAGGTCTGGGAATTGGGAACATGTTCTATGTTTTTTATGAAGATGGAATCAAAGTGATACAACCCATAGAATGTGAATTTCAGAGGCACATTAAGCCGAGTGAAAAGCTCCTTGGATTTCAGGCAAGTATATAAAAAATTTCTTTATAGTTTTATACAGCAATTTTAAGTAGAATTGTATTTTGGAAATACAATGAAATCTATACATATATGAAATATTTGGGGAGGACTATATTAGAGCTATGATATTATCTGTTATTCTATTCAGGTTTTATATTTGAAGAGGAAAATAATTTGTTGAGTATTCTTAATTGTTTGTTTGTAATCAAAATAAAAGCACTAAAGTTGAATACGAAAAATGAACATGCTGGCTCTTTAATTTACAATGTCTTTCATTTTGGCGGGCAGTGGTTAAATCTATACATATATGAAATATTTGGGGAGGACTATATTAGAGCTATGATATTATCTGTTATTCTATTCAGGTTTTATATTTGAAGAGGAAAATAATTTGTTGAGTATTCTTAATTGTTTGTTTGTAATCAAAATAAAAGCACTAAAGTTGAATACGAAAAATGAACATGCTGGCTCTTTAATTTACAATGTCTTTCATTTTGGCGGGCAGTGGTTACACAGTAAAAGAAAATAAACTGTAAATAATCTGATGAAATTGGTGTTATATTAGCTGCTTTATAATGTGAATTCCTTTTAGTTTTTCATCTTATTTTTTCATGAGCTTACAATGGAATGAATGACCTAGATTTAGATGGAAAAACATCAATTCCTTTGTTTATTGATATCTATCTATACCTTACCTTTCACAGAAATAATTTTATTGTGTAAAATTTTGATACAGCATTCAGAAAATAAAAGAATATCTGAATAAATGGGTATTTATTTTACATATTAGGGAGTATACTTTTGTGCAAGGTAATAAGAAATTATGTTTATACTGCTATGGTTAAATATTCTGTTGTTATTGTTTAGTTGCTAAGTCAAGTCCAACTCTTTTGCTACCCCATGAACTGTAGCCCACCAGGCTCCTCTGTCCATGGAATTTCCCAGGCAAGAATACTGGAATGGGTTGCCATTTCCTTCTCTAGGGGATCTTTCTGACCTAGGGATCAAACCTGCAACCCCTACTTGGCAGGCAGATTCTTTACCACTGAAGTCCCATGGATATATATATATATATCCACATAAATATATGTTTCTACACCAAAATGTGTAATACTGAAGGTACCTGCATTACCTATGTGTTCCCACACAAGTGCAGTCATCCAAAAATAAAATATTGGTGGACCTCAGAATGCAACCCTCTCTTGATACTTATTTCAAGATTGGCGTGATCTCAAGATGTAAGCAAAATATATATTAATGCCTTGGTTTAGATACTTTATTTTCAACTCCTGTTTCCAGTCTACTAGTAGTCAGTGTTGCCATATGTTAATTTATGGAAACAATGGTTTGCATATCCTTGGATGAAAAGGAAAAAATATTTGACAGTGAGGTAAGTTGGGCCAGCACCTCTTTAGACACTATAGGAAAAAATGACCTAATGTGTCCTATTTTAAAGAAAGCAAATAATTTAACTCAATATGTATATGGATATTTAAAACAAATAAAACTATTTTTGATTTTAAAATATTTCATTTATAGGCTAAATTAATAAATAGAATCATCACCATTTTTGTTAATCAATAGTTTAACAAGTATTAAAACATTTGAAATTGTACATGCACTTTAGTTTTATAATCACATCAAATCAATACTGACTAAATATATTTTAAATAAGTTGTGTATGTATGTAAATCAACATATAAAAATACTAAATATTTGTTCCTGAGAAAGCAATTCACTCAATTTTATAGCACACTTAAAATTTTATAAAAACATTATGTAAGAAGAACCTACTGTATAGCACAAGGAACTCTATTCTCTGTAATGATCCATATGGGAAAAGAATCTAAAACAGAGTGTATGTATGTGTGTGTCTGTATATATATATATATATATACATATATACACATACGTATATATATGCATATATACAACTGTACAGCAAAAACAAACATAGCATTATAAATCAACTATACTTCAATAAAAGCCATTGAAAAAAACAGTATAAATGATAAGTCTGGTCTAACAGACAGATATCAGAAACTTGGCATCCAAATGATAATTTAAATCCAAACAAAATCATTTTACAAAGGAGTGTTTCTCTCAGATTCCTACAGAATTAGCAGTTTTAGCTAACTATTTGGAATCTAAAGCTGAAAAAAGCAAGGAAAAAATGTTTTTATAATTTTGTGGCATATCTGGACAATAAGGATGTAAAGTTTATTTAACTGAATGTCTCTTTTTTAAGCCTTTCTGGATACTTATACTTCCTTCTAAAACAGCTGAAAGTGAAAGTGAAGTCGCTCAGTCGTGTCCGACTCTTAGCGACCCCATGGACTGCAGCCTACCAGGCTCCTCCATCCATGGGATTTTCCAGGCAAGAGTACTGGAGTGGACTACCATTGCCTTCTCCAACATCAGCTATGAAAACTAAATTAAATGTCTCTTTTTTAAGCCTTTCTGGATACTTATACTTCCTTCTAAAACAGCTAAAGTAGAAAACATACAGAATTTTGTATCTCTCTCTCGGTATGTATATAAGTGTGTGTATGAAATAAAGAAAGTGAAATGTTAGTTGCTCAATCATGTCCTAACTCTTTGCAACCCATGGACTGTAGCCCACCAGGCTCCTCTGTCTGTGGGATTTGTCAGGCAAGAATACTACAGTGGGTTACTATTTCTTTCTCTAGGGTATCTTCCCAACCCATGGATCGAACCTGCGTCTCCTGCATTGAAGGTAGATTCTTTACCTTCTGAGGCACTTACAAATAACACACACACACATAACACACACACACACAATATATATAATTTTTCTATAAGAAAGATAAAAATTGAAGAGATGATGGAAACCAGACATCAATGATGACAGCCTTAGCTCACAACCTTCAGCCTGAGAATCCACATCCACTGTATACACCACCAATGACAAATCAGGGATAATTGATTATATGAACTAATTGATGGCTTCAGAATTTAAATCATAGCCCCTGGAAATCTTACAGTCATTGTACATATGGGATTAATGCTAGAAATGCCTGTTGTGAAACTTAAAGATATAAGGACAGAAAGCTAGTGTTCCTATCTTATATAAAACAAACATTTACAAAATTTCTACATGCTAATGGAAAAAAAAGCAAACTGAGTAGGAAGAGTTAGATTTGTATTTTTCAGGAGAAACTGTCAAATAGTGTGTGTTTAAATAGACAACATTCTTGAAATTTGAATATTGAAATTAAAATACAAATACGTTTCTAACTAACCAATATATTTGGTAAAGCACTAAGAATAATATGGAGAATGGACAATCGGCTAAAATTACATCTTGTTTATAATTTTCCAATACAGAATATAGGGATTTTTGCTTATACCAAAAAAAGAGAAATTTCTTATGAAATTATTATAATCAATATATATGAAATAAAGGCTAGAATAGATAAACTTTTATTTCACATTGCTTTATTTTGTTATTCCTTAATGTGATAAGAGTTTAAATAATTAGAATATGTATACTGAGACATTTTCATGATACACAAGCATACAGAAGAAGAAAATAGAAAGATCGATGGTGTTATGCTCTGAAAATAAATGCTAAATTAAATAACTGCTTCTTATGTGAATCTATTTTATTTTCTGCTTAAACATAAGAAGATGTTAATTTTAGAGGATGAAAGCTATCTGATGCCACTTTCTACTAGATTTACATGTCTAACTATAAATAACTATAAATAAATTTCTATAAATAAATAACTATAAATAAATTTCTATAAATAAATAAATAACTATAAATAAATTTCTATAAATGAATTTCTATAAATAAATAACTATAAATAAATTTCTATAAATAAATAACTATAAATAAATTTCTATAAATAACTGTAAATAAATAAATATAAATAAATTTCTATAAATAAATTTCATGAGAAAATTTCTGGGTTTTATGCCAAAAGAGATGGGAATACCAGAACACCTGACCAGCCTCTAAAGAAATCTGTATGTGGGTAAAGAACAACCAGTTAGAACTGGACATGGAGCAATAGACTGGTTCCAAATAGGAGAAGGAGTACGTCAAGGCTGTATATTGTCACCCTTCTTATTCAACTTCTATGCTAAGTACATCATGAGAAATGCTGGGCTGAAAGAAACACAAGCTGGAATCAAGATTGCAGGGAGAAATATCAATAACCTCAGATATGCAGATGACACCACCCTTACGGCAGAAAGTGAGGAGGAGCTAAAAAGCCTCTTGATGAAAGTGAAAGAGGAGAGTGAAAAAGTTGGCTTAAAGCTCAACATTCAGAAAACGATCATGGCATCTGGTCCCATCACTTCATGGGAAATAGATGGGGAAACAGTGGGAACAGTGTCAGACTTTATTTTTTGTGGCTCCAAAATCACTGCAGATGGTGACTGCAGCCATGAAATTAAAAGACACTTACTCCTTGGAAGAAAAGTTATGAGCAACCTAGATAGCATATTCAAAAGCAGAGACATTACTTTGCCAACAAAGGTCCGTCTAGTCAAGGCCATGGTTTTTCCAGTGATCATGTATGGATGT
>SJYX01020532.1:32582-69620 GCA_006410675.1 Oreotragus oreotragus | reverse complement strand
CAAAGGTCCGTCTAGTCAAGGCTATGGTTTTTCCTGTGGTCATGAATGGATGTGAGGGTTGGACTGTGAAGAAAGCTGAGCGCCGAAGAATTGATGCTTTTGAACTGTGGTGTTGGAGAAGACTCTTGAGAGTCCCTTGGACTGCAAGGAGATCCAACCAGTCCATTCTGAAGGAGATCAACCCTGGGATTTCTTTGGGGGGAATGATGCTGAAGCTGAAACTCCAGTACTTTGGTCACTTCATGCGAAGAGTTGACTCATTGGAAAAGACTGTGATGCTGGGAGGGATTGGGGGCAGGAGGAGAAGGAGACGACCGTGGATGAGATGGCTGGATGGCATCACGGACTCGATGGATGTGAGTCTGAGTGAACTCTGGGAGTTGGTGATGGACAGGGAGGCCTGGCGTGCTGCGATTCATGAGGTGGCAAAGAGTTGGACACGACTGAGCGACTGAACTGAACTGAACTGAACTGAACTGAGTGATCTGCCAGACCCTCATTTCAAAGGCCACACCAGTCCCAGAAAATAATACCTTTGTGTTGAAGCTGGTGAGAAATATGCCCCGCTGAATATTGAAAGAAAAACCTTACTCTTCTTTTGTTGGTGTTTTGTTTAATCTTTGTCCCACTCAGTGATATACACACACACACAGGAAAATATTTGTCTCATATCTGAAATCTGGATATATAATTCCTGAAGAAATATTACTCCTGTCTTTTCTTCCTCCACTGCATATTCCTCTTTAACAGATTCATCATGTGGTCGGAATACAATACCCACACAAGTATGAATTGTGTGGAGGAGTTATCACGTAGGAATATGGCAGAGGACAGTTTCCTTTAAAAGCACACTGCCCTACCAATGCCTTTAAAATCTATTAAAGAATATCTCGCCAAGCCCAGGAGAGCATTACAATAATTGGTTCTCTTACCCAGGTGCAAAAGAACATATCTGTCAACTAAAGAAGTGCAGAAGCAATTAACACCTCAACGCTCTCCCAGGAAATTGCTTAAATTAAAGAAATAACAGGGATACATCATGGCTATTGTATTTCTAATATTTAGGTACTCACATGGCTGTAGAGTGCCTCAGTCACTCCCCTCCCCCCTCCCCAGCACAACAGGGCCAGGTGCTGGTGTCAGTGTGGCTCGGGGTGTGCTTGGGTGCTTGCACGTGTAGCACATGTGGTTTTTTGGTCATATTTCTCAGAGGCTGATGCAATTCACATGCAAGGCTATGTATGTCTTAAATCAATACATTCTCAGGCATAAAAAAACAGGTTTCTAGGTTCTGTGCTGCCCCAGTGGAACTGACTTATTTGTCCTCTTCCATAGCTGGGCTACTAAACAGAAAGTTTATATTGGAAGGAAAGTTATGAGCAACCTAGACAACATATTAAAANCATATTTCTCAGAGGCTGATGCAATTCACATGCAAGGCTATGTATGTCTTAAATCAATACATTCTCAGGCATAAAAAAACAGGTTTCTAGGTTCTGTGCTGCCCCAGTGGAACTGACTTATTTGTCCTCTTCCATAGCTGGGCTACTAAACAGAAAGTTTATATTGGAAGGAAAGTTATGAGCAACCTAGACAACATATTAAAAAGCAGAGACATTAATTACTTTGCCAACAAAGGTCTGTCTAGTCAAGGCTATGGTTTTTCCAGCGGTCATGTATGGATGTGAGAGTTGGACTGTGATGAAAGCCGAGCGCCAAAGAATTGATGCTTTTCAGCTGTGGTGTTGGAGAAGACTCTTGAGAGTCCCTTGGACTGCAAGGAGATCCAACCAGTCCATCCTAAAGGAGATCAGTCCTGGGTGTTCACTGGAAGGACTGATGCTGAAGCTGAAACTCCAGTACTTTGGCCACCTCATGGGAAGAGTTGACTCACTGGAAAAGACCTCGATGCTGGGAAAGATTGAGGGCAGGAGGAGAAGGGAACGACAGAGGATGAGATGGCTGGATGGCATCACCGACTTGATGGACATGATTTTGGGTAAACTCTAGGAATTGGTGATGGACAGGGAGGCCTGGCTGCTGCGATTCATGGGGTCACAAAGAGTTAGACATGACTGAGCGACTGAACTGACCGACTGACGCAAACAGCGGAGGCTGAGCTGGGGTGTGAATCGGATGGGTAAAAACCCTTGTTTGTCAGCAGCAATGTCTACAGACAGCCTAGAAGTTCAATCCATCATTTCCCCCTCTTCTCAATAATGTTACTCTGCCTTTATTGAGTGCAGTCTAGGTACACAAACCTGATGAGGGTTTTGAGAGGCCCAGACGCTGAGAGCAGGGCCTGCACCTCTGCAAATCTTAGTCAAGGTAAAATGTATTTCTTTCTTTCCTCCCCACCCTACCCTTAAAGCTTGGCTCTTGTAAGAAGGACCAAAGTCAACTCTCAGAATTCTCAGAGAAAATCAAACAGGATGTTCCAGTTCCCAAAAATGCTTTCAGAGGCTTGGGTGAGAGTTTCTATAGAACTACAAAGTCTCCTTCTCAATTTTAGCTGAACTTTCAAAGAGGGACCTTCTTTATATACCATAAAACAGCTTTTATCCTGAGAGGATGTGTTCTTGGTTTTACTGTCTCTGTAAACAGTTTAAGGATTGCTCCATACTTGCTGTGTTCCCAGAGCTACCATTCGAGATGAAAGCTCAGCTTTATTTAGCGTGAGAAGTTGCTGTGTGGCATGGGAGGTGCTGTGGCTTTACGGCTGTTGTGTGTTACTTAGTGATAAGGAAGTTGGGCCAAATTTTCATGTTGTTACTTTTTTGGCTTTTTAGGGTTAATACATTCTTACCTTAAATCAAAATAAAATAGAACCCCCACTGATTTTAGAGTAAAAAAGAGCTGCATCATTTTAGAGTATTTGTCAATTTTGAAAGTGTGTATAGTAATAAACACTAAAGTGATAAGGAAGTTGGGCCAAATTCTCATGTTGTTACTTTTTTGGCTTTTTAGGGTTAATACATTCTTACCTTAAATCAAAATAAAATAGAACCCCCACTGATTTTAGAGTAAAAAAGAGCTGCATCATTTTAGAGTATTTGTCAATTTTGAAAGTGTGTATAGTAATAAACACTAATACCTACAGATTCTAGACTATATGATTTTCAAAACACTGATACTTTTCCTTCGGCTAGTGTAAATTCTAGAGTATCCGGAAGAAGCCAACTATAGATAGGACGTTTTTGTCTGTGTGCTCAGTTGTGCCCGACTCTTTGTGATTCCATGGACTGTAGCTGGCCAGGCTTCTCTGTCCATGGAATTTTCCAGGCAAGAATACTGGAGTGGGTTGTTATTCCCTTCTCCAGGGGATCTTCCTGACCCAGGGGTCAAAGCCATGTCTCCTGTGTCTCTGGCATTGGCAGGCAGATTCTTTACTACGGTGCCACTTGGGAAGCCCACACGTCAGACTATTGAGTTATTATTTTAAGTGAACCATTTTTACAATATGCAAGCATTATGATGATAAAGCCACTCATCAGAGAAAAGTTAGAAATGCATAAGGGTAGAAAAATACAGAAAAATGCATCAGTATTTCAGTAGACTTCCTGCCCTAAAGGGCTTCCCTTGTGGCTCAGCTGGTAAAGAATCTGTCTGCAGTGCAGGAGACCTGGGTTTGATCCCTGGCTTGGGAAGATCCCCCAGAGAAGGGAAAGGCTACCCACTCCAGTATTCTGGCCTGGAGAATCTCATGGACTGTATAGTCCATGGGGTCTCAAAGAGTCAGACATGACTGAGCTGCCCTAAAACAGCAATTCATTACATTTTCATAAGAGACAAATTTACACGAGACCGGAGTTCGATCCCTGGGTAGGGAAGATCCCTGGAATAAAATATGGCAACCTACTCCAGTATTCTGGCCTGGAAAATCCCATGGACAGCAGAGCCTGGTGGGTTATAGTCCATGGGATCTCACAGAGCTGGACATGACTGAAGCAACAGTTACATTTTCACATATACCAATTTCCTTTCATTGTAATTGTTTTATAATTATTTCCTATTAGTTGATACAGTTTTATGCCCCGTACTTTTTTTTTTCTTGTTATATTACAGCTCTGGGAATTATCTATTTTCACCCCCAGACTCAGTGGCTTACCATAAGAACCATATTGATTACTGATGAGTCCGGGGGTTGACTGAAAGTTTCTTCACTGTGCAGTCTCATCTGAGCTTACGCATGGGCTTGCCATCAGGTGAGTTTTGCTGGGCAATCTCAATCATGTGTGAGGTGGGGCTCCCTGCTCACCTGTACTCAGTCTCTCCTCCAGAAGACCGGCCTGGGCTTGAATTTGTGATGGTGGCAAGATTCCCAGAGAGAGAGAGAACAGAAGCAGGAGAGGTTTAACTGCAGCCTGGGTATATCACTATTTGTTGTCAGTGCCGGCCACAAAGCTGACCTGGATTCCACAGCTAACCAGGTAGCCTGCATGGCTCAACAGGAAGGGACTGGTCACGTGCAATGGCCAGGGATAGAGGAGAATTGTATCTAGAGCTTGCGGTCTCTCAGTATAACATAAGTACACTCTGTGTTAACTCAGAGACATATGTCGGGACTTTATAGTATTACATTGAGGGACACCATCACAGACGACTTAAATGTCCCCATATTTTAAGGAGGGCTTCCCAGGAGGTGCTAGTAGTCTGCAGGAGACATAAGAGAGGAGGGTTCCATGCTTGGGTCAGGAAGGTCCCCTGGAGGAGGAAATGGCTACCTATTGCAGTATTCTTGCTGAGAATCCCATGGATAGAGGAGCCTGGCGGGCTACAGTCCGTGGGGTTGTAAAGAGTCAGACACAACTGAGATGACCTAGCATGCACATAGTCATATTTTAAGAAATATAGGATTTTTTGTTTGTTTGTTTTGCTGCAGCACAGCAAACAGTTTTGTGAAGAGCAAACTTTTCTAATTGGTATTACTTTAAAAATGCTAATACAGAATCACAGAAGTGAATGTCTTGTTTATAAGTATTGCAAGTATCTTTTATAAGTTTATAAGTATTATTGTTTTTCCTTCATTCTTCCAAAGTGCTTTGCAAGAAGCTTATACCAATTTCAGTCTATATCAGTAGTATATGAGGGTTCACTCTGCCACCCAGGTGCTTGCGTGCGAAGTCCCGTCCGTCATGTCTGACTCTTTGCAACCCCGTGGACTGTAGCCCACCAGGCTCCTTCGTTCATGGGATTCTCCAGGCAGGCATAATGGAGTGGGTTGCCATGCCCTTCTCCACTCATACTGAATACTTAAAAAAAAAAATCTCTGCTGAAACAGATAAGGAGTCTTCCTACCCCCAGCATTTCCTTTATGTAATTGGTGTGTTTATTTAATTGGTAATAAAGAAAAGGAGGGATCCAAAAGGTAAAAAGAGGTTTTATATAGTCAAACAAGATTAGGAGATGCTGTGTGCCATGTTCCTATCCTAGTTAATCATAGGAGACATGCTCTGAGGATTCTCATAGTCAGGTGTTCAACTTTATTGTTGAGTCAGTGTTCCTTTAATTCATTAGATCACAGAACAATCATTTTTGCAGCATGAATTAACACTTTGGAACAACTGTCTTGAGTGCGATATTCTTGAGGAAATGTTGTCTTAATAAAACATAGTGGTTTTTTCCTCATCATGGGAATTTCACATACCCTGGAAAAAGGCAAGAAGGATATGAGACCCCCCCTGGGGCTTCTGGTCATTCCTAAAATCATGCCAAACTATGAAAAAGAAATTAATCTTGTCAACGAAAATGTTCAGCTTCTCTTTCTTCCCAATCATTCTCTTTACAGTGACCATCCTGGATCTTTCAGGTTTTGTTTGAAGGGATGCGTACTTCCCCAGAAATAGCAAGCTGGCATTTTCCTTTACATTTACACTATAAAACTTAATCTATCTAGTGGCCAGGAGCTTAAACGGTCCATTTTCTAAGACCTTGCTGCTCTAGATGTGGTCTTAGTGACAATGCAGCGTCTCAGGCCCTCCTGAATCAGTCTGTGTGCTTTTTCAGGAGATTTCTTGGTGATTCAGTGAGTATGTAGTAAAGGCTGTACAGGAGCTTAAACGGTCCATTTTCTAAGACCGTGCTGCTCTAGATGTGGTCTTAGTGACAATGCAGCGTCTCAGGCCCTCCTGAATCAGTCTGTGTGCTTTTTCAGGAGATTTCTTGGTGATTCAGTGAGTATGTAGTAAAGGTGTAGAGGACCGATTCACGGACACCTAGCTAGTCTAAAGGACCTGCCCGTGGGCCTCCCTGGTGGCTCAGCTGGCAAAGAACCTGCCTGCAGTGCAGGAGACCTGGGTTCAGTCCCTGGGTTGGGAAGATCCCTTGGAGAAAGGAAAGGCTACCCACTCCAGCATTCTGGTCTGGAGAATTCCATGGACTGTATAGTCCATGGGGTCCCAAAGAGTCAGACATGACTGACTTTCACTTCACTCACTTCTTCCTGACCATTCCTTTGTCATTCAGCTGCCAGCACCAGGCATGGTAGAGTCAGTAGGTATAGGTGTAGGTAGGTCTTCAGCCCAACTTCCAGGGTAGAGACTTTATTGTAGCAGGCCCCTCAGTCCAATCATAGCAGTTGACTCAGATTTATGAAGCACTAACTAACGGCTTTTTATAGAGTTTTCTTTCTTAGGCACGCTTCACAAGTAATTAAAAACATGGGCCTGATATATTAAGTTGACCCTAAAAATGCATTCCAATGTATAGTAGGAATCAAATAGTATTTGTCTCCACTTCTACGAGGTATCTAGAATAGTCAAATTCATAGTGTCAGAAAGTACATTGGTAGATACCAGGGCCTGGGGCTGGGGGGTGGTGGTGGAAAGGAGTAATGGGGACTTACTGTTTAATGGGAACCGAGTTTCGGTTTAGGAAAGTGAAAAATTCTGGAATTGGATGATAGTGAGAATTTACACAACAATCTGAGTGGACTCGGTGCTGCTGAAATGTGCAGTTATGTATGGTTAAAATATTAACAGGAGGTTTTATATTATGTGATTTTCACCACAAGAAAAGAACGTTTTAAAAGGCCTTAAAAACGAAAGAAAAAAATGAGTCTAAAGGAGACCTCCTTCTTCTGCCACTTAGGAACTGTGTGACCTTGGACACGTAACTGAAACTTTCTGTGCCATGGTTTATTGATCTATAAAAGGAGGATAGTGGAGCCTGGGGGGCTACAGTCCATGGGGTCACCTCAATTAGGGGGCTTCTCTGGTGGCTCATATGATAAAGAATCTGCCTGCAATGTGGGAGACCCGGCTTCAATCCCTGGGACTGGAAAATTCCCTTGGAGAAAGGAACAGCAACCCACTCCTTTATTCTTCCCTAGAGAGACCTGTGGGCAGAGGAGCCTAGTGGGCTACAGTCCATGGGGTTGCAAAGAGCTGGACATCATAGAGCCAGTAACAATTTCATTTTTTCACCTTCAAAAGGAGGATAAGGGACATTTCTGTTTCTTAGGCCCAAGACTGGTTGCAGTATTTGCAGGGCCTAGTACTGATTGAAAATGTGGAGCACCATGTCCAAACGTGGTGGCCTTTCTGAGGTCAGGTCCATGCATGACTTGAAGCTGTCCCTCCTAGAGCTGTTAAGGTGATCGCTGGGCCTAGGACAGGGGAGGAACTCAGTACATTCCAGGTGTTAATAAAGGGTAGAGAGGTATGTAGTGTTTCTCGTACTTTGCAAAACAAAGAACTGAGGATCTAGAAAATAAAGCAATTTACCCAACAAGGCCAGACAGCTGAGCTGCTGTGATATGACTGGACTTGGGTCTGCTTCTAAAGAGAATAAGCAGAAATTCCCGAAAGAAGGAACAAAGGCAAGAGAAAATAAACTTGTCCTGAATCCATGGGGGGCGGGCAGGGAGGCGGCGAGGAGAGCCAGGGGCCGGGAACCCACTCACTTTTTGCATTGTCAAGGGAACAGCAAGGGAGGAGTGTGTGTCTTGTGTTTGTGGCACCTGAGGACACTTACCAGGTCAAAGGCAGGACTGAGAGCCATTGACTCAGGCTGGGCTGTTGCTGAGGTGCCGTCATTGTTCAGTCGCTAAGTGACGTCTGACTCTCTGCGGCCCATGGACTGCAGCGCGCCTGGCCTCCCTGTCCATCTCCAGCTCCTGGCGTCTGTCCAGATTCATGTCCGTTGAGTTGGTCATGCTGTCTCACCATCTCATCCTCTTCTGCCCTCTTCTTTCCATCTTTCCCAGCTTCTGGGTCTAGCAGAACTTTTTGATCTATTTTGATCAGAAACTTCAGCCTGTGTACCATTTGTCAGGCCTGTGGTTTCCTAAGACCTTGAATGACTCCATCCTGAGTAGAGAATCAGGTTCTCTCCTCCGCCCCACCTGTCTGGTAGAAATCTATATTTTTTTTTTTTCTCTAGGGTGCATCATTTCCTGGTCTCCAAAAAGATCGATCTGAAAAAACTTCCTTCATCCCAGGCACCCAGAAATCTGGCTTATTAGTTTAAGTTCAGTTCAGTTCAGTCCAGTCACTCAGTCATGCCTGACTCTGTGATCTCATGGACTGCAGCACACTAGGCCTCCCTGTCCATCACCAGCTCCAGGAGTTTACCCAAACTCATGTCCATTAAGTCAGTGATGCCATCCAACCATCTCATTCTCTTTCATCCCCTTCTCCCACCTTCAGTCTTTCCCAGCATCAGGGTCTTTTCAAATGAGTTAGCTCTTTGCATCATGTGGCCAAAGGATTGGAGTTTCAGCTTCAGCATTAGTCCTTCCAATGAACAACTAGGACTGATTGCCTTTAGGATGGACTGGTTGGATCTCCTTGCAGTCCAAGGGACTCTCAAGAGTCTTTTCCAACACTACAGTTCAAAATAATTAATTCTTTGGTGCTCAGCTTTCTTAATGGCTTCAAATATTAGAAACAAGTGATGATTCCTGTTTCCAATCTTCTATTTTCTCCTTTGAATGAACAGTAATACCCTCACATCTTTGTTCTCTCTTGAAGATGGTCTTCTTGACACAAGGATAAATATGTACAAGTGTGTTGACTCTCTGTAGTATCAGCTGAGAACTCCTCCTATTTATCTCCTTTATTTGTTGTGCATAGAGAGCAGAAGAGTCCTTGTTACCATAATTACTACCACTTTCATCTGGCCTCCTAGAAAGAACAGTTCTTGAATATGCTTTACTAGAACATGGACAGGTTTTATCATGCAAGAACTGAAAAGGAGATGGTAAGGTCAGCCGGAAGAATTTTTCCAAGTTCTCTAGGCCATAACAAGAAGAAGCTGGGGAGGAAGTCTACTTCTAGTAGAAACTGGTGCAAAGTTACTTTTAGCATGGTGAAATGCTGAGCTACCCAATTTCAATGATGCATCTCCAGTAGCTTCTAAGTAGAACAGTCTAACTAGAAAGGATAGAATTTAATGTAAGAGGAAACTTATGCTAAATCTAAGTAAAGTGATATTAAAATAACCCCTTAGTGTTTTTTTTTTTTTTTGAAAATTATCTTTTTATTTTTATTTTTTTTTGTATTTATTTATTTTTTTACACGAACCAGTCTACGGCCATACCACCCTGAACGCGCCTGATCTCGTCTGATCTCGGAAGCTAAGCAGGGTCGGGCCCGGTTAGTACTTGGATGGGAGACCCCTTAGTGTTTAAAATATATTTGAGTTTCTAGAGTCCAGTAAATTACCTCTCAGAGAATTAAAAAATATGCAGACATAATAAAGAAACAAAGATAAAAATGAAAGACATGCCAGAAGGCTGGGAACAGGTGAGCATCTAGATTTCTACAATGAAGGGCTTGGAAATTCTAGATCTCTGGGATTGATGGCAGGTCCTGGCAAAATTTTAGAAAGGATTATTATACCACTGAAGAAAAAGGCATGCAAACTAACATTATACAGGCATACCTCATTTTATTAAGATTTTACAAACTGAAGGTTTGTGGTAAATCTATATTAAGATTTTTAGCACCATTTCCCCAACAGTATTTGCTCATTTCATGCTTCTGTATCACATTTTGGTAATTATTGAAATACTTTAAACTTTCTCATCATTACTATGTTTGTTGTGATGATCTGTGATCAGTGATCTTTGATGTTACTATTGCCATTGTTTTGGGGTGCCAAGAACTGTGCCCATATAAGATGGTGAACTTAATAAATACTGTGTGTTCTGACTGCTCCACTTACTAGCCCTCTCTCTCTCTCTCTTTTGGCTTCTGTATTCCCTAAAACATACAATAATATTGAAATAAGGCCAATTAATAGAATTATAATAGCTTCCAAGTGTTCAAGTGAAAGGATTCACATGTCTATTGCTTTAAATCAAAAGATGGTTATGGCTGATTTGCATTGTTGTATGGAAGAAATCAACACAACATTGTAATTATCCTCTAATTAATAGACAATACTCTGTGATTAAAAAAATCAAAAGATAGACATGATTGGAGACTTTCCTGGTGGTTCAGGAGACTTTCCTGGTGTGCATGCTCCTAATGCACAGGGGCTGGGTTTCATCCCTGGTTAAGGAACTAGATCCTACATGCCACAGTTAAGAGTTCGCATACTGCAACTAAGACCCAGTTCAGCCAAAAAAAAAAAAAAAAAGAAAAAGAAAGAAAAAAAGTTAAAAACAAATATAGACAGGATTGGGCTTCCCTGGTGGCTCAGAGGTAAAGAACCAGCCTGCAATGCAGGAGTTGCAAGAGATGCAGGTTTGATGCATGGGCCGGGAAGATCCTGGAGATCTTGCCTGCAGAATTCTATGGACAGAGGAGCCTGGCAAGCTACAGTCCAGTGTCGAAAAGACTCAAAAACAACTGACGTGACTTAGCATGTGCACACACACACATAGATATGATTAAGCTTAGTGAGGAAGGCATGTCAAAAGCGGAGATAGGCCAAACACTAGGACTCTTGTGCCAAAGAAGAATGTAAAGGAAAGGTTCTTGAAGGAAATTAAAGGTGCTACTCCAGTGAACACACAAATAATAAGGAAACCAAACAGCCTTCGAGTTCATCTGGAGAAAGTTGTAGTGGTCTGTACAGAAGATCAAATCAGACACAACATTCCCTTAAGCCAAAGCCTAACCTGGAGCAAGGCCCTAACTCTCTTCAATTTTATGAAGGCTGAGAGAGGTGAGGAAGCTGCAGAAGAAAAGTTTAAAGCTGGCAGAGGTTAGTTCATGAGGTTCAAGGAAAGAAGCATCTCCAGAACATAAAAGTTCAAGGTGAAGCGGCAAGGGCTAACAAAGCAGCAGCAGGAAGTTATCCAGAAGATTTAACATATTTAATAAAGGCGGCTACACTAAACAGCTGAGCGCCGAAGAATGGACGCTTCTGAACTGTGGTGCTGACAAGACGCTTGAGAGTCCCTTGGACTGCAAGGAGATCCAACCAGTCCATTCTGAAGGAGATCAGCCCTGGGATTTCTTTGGAAGGAATGATGCTAAAGCTGAGACTCCAGTACTTTGGCCACCTCATGGGAAGAGTTGACTCATTGGAAAAGACTCTGATGCTGGGAAGGATTGGGGGCAGGAGGAGAAGGGGAGAACAGAGGATGAGATGGCTGGATGGCATCACGGACTCGACGGACGTGAGTTTGAGTGAACTCCGGGAGATGGTGATGGACAGGGAGGCCTGGCGTGCTGTGATTCATGGGGTCGCAAAGAGTTGGACACGACTGAGCAACTGAACTGAACTTAATACTAAACAACAGATTTGCAGTATAGATGAAACAGCCTTCTATTGGAAGAAGACTTCCTACATCTAGGACTTGCATAGCTAGATAGGAGAAACCAAGGCCTGGCTTCAAAACTTCAAAGGGCAGGCTGATTCTCTTGTTAGGGGTTAATTCAGCTGATGACTTTAAGTTGAAGCCAATTTTCACTTATCATTTCCCCAATCCTAGGGCCTTCCTAACGGAACAAAACCTAGATGACAGCAAATTTGTTGACAACATGGTTATACTGAATGTTTTAAGCCCACTGTGGAGAGGTACTACCCAGAAAAAAGATTTCTTTCAAAACATGACTGCTCAATGACAATGCAATTAAAAAGCTAAATGGTCACTAAAAGCTCTGATGGAGATGTATGATGAGATTCATGTTGTTTCCATGCCTGCTAACACAACATCCGTTCTGTAGCCCAAAGATAAAGGAGTAACTTTTACTTCTGAGTCTTATTATTTAAGAAATACATTTTGTAATGCTATAGCTGCGGAAGAGAGTGATTTCTTTGATGGATCTGGGCAAAGTAACTTGAAAACCATTGGAAAGAATTCACCATTCTAGATGCCTTAAATAATGTTCCTGACCCATGAGAAGAGGTGCAAAATATCAACACTACTGAATCTGGAAGAAGTTGATTCCAACTCTCATGGATAACTTTGAGGGATTCAAGACTTTAGTGGAAAAAGGTAACTACAGATGTGGTGGAAACAGCAAGAAAAACAGAATTAGAGGCGGAGACTGAAGATGTCATTGAATTGCTATAAATATACTTTGATAAAACTTTCACGAATGAGTTGTTTCTTATGGAAGAGCGAAGAAAGTGGCTTCTTGAGATGCAATCTAGTTAGGGTGAAGATGCTACAAAGATTGCTGAAATGATGACAAAGCATTTAGTATATTATATAAACTTAGTTGATGAAGCAGAGGCAGAGTATGAGAGAGGATTAACTCCAATTTTGAAAGTTCTACTGTGGATAATATGCTATCAAACAGCACTGCATGTTACAAAGAAATCATTTACGGAAGGAAAAGTCAGTTGATGTGGCAAAATGTCATTGTGTTATTTTAAGAAACTGCCACAACCACCTCAGCCCTCAACTGCCAACATCCTGATGAGTTAGCAAGCATCAATATGGGGGCAAGATCCTCCACCAGCAGAAGGATTGCAACTTGCTAGAGACTCAGATGATGGTTAGTATTTTTTAGCAGTAAAGTATTGCTAAATTAAGATAAGTACATCATTTAAAAAAGATGTAATGCCATGGCACACTTAACGGGCTATAGTAAAGTATAAACATAGCTTTTATATACAATGGGAAACAAAACATTCATATGATTTACTTTATTGTGATATTCACTTTACTGTAGTGGTCTGGAATAGAACCTGTACTGTCTCCAAGAGATACCAAAATATAAACATAATATAATGTGAATACATATTTGAGTATTTCAGTGAGCTTTGAAAAAGAACTCTTCTGATATCAGACAGTACAGAGTTCTGTGAACTAAAAGCCTGTGGCTTTGAAGCTCACAGAGGATAATATCCACAGTGATATCCTGAAAATCACTGTTGATGGAGGAGCATCAAGGCTTCTGGGCTGAGTGCTGCGGAGCTCTGCCCTTGGTATTGCTATGCTCAAAATTCTTAACAGTATTAGATGCTTTACGTAAAATGTATGGCCAATTCACTGCTAAGAAGAGTGGTAAATAAAGACGATGTGCAGGAATAGAAACGATTTCCACTATGTTGGAAAGACGAGCTGAATCATTTGAGACCTGGCTACAAGAGCTGAAAGATGAGGGGCTTTGGATTAAAGTAATGTAAACTCAGATATTAGCTTGCTTGTTGGATAGACTTGAGCAAGTTACATGAGCCTCATGAGACTTCAGTTCTTCTCCCATAAAATTGGTATCATTAAATATCTCTTTTGAACAAGTAAGACTGGTACACAATAGATGCTCAACAACTGTTAGTATCCCTCCTCTGTTCCTCTTCTCAAATTTTCCTAGCTGAATATAATCGAAATACATGTATAGACAACTGAACAAAGGGTACTGTGTTGCTCAGTGTTACATGAAGTTCTGTGTTGAAGGGAGGAAACCTAGCTCCTGAGAGAAATTCATGAGAACAAGGACTATTAACTGCAAGCGCAATGTAAACAAACATCATTTGTTCATTAAAAAATACAATCTTAATTGTCATTAACTGAGTAGAATACCAGATCAGGCAAGGTCCGGATCTTCCTGTATTCTGTGCTCTTCAACTGGAAGAATAATTCAGTTTTCACTGCCACATGCTAGAGAGACTCCCAGGGTGTGAAAAATATTACACAAAAGGCCAGGCTGAAGGGAGGAACGTGGTTTACCTGGTTAAATAACAACGATGACTCAGGGAAGAACTGATAGGTACATTCAAGTGTTTGAAAGGCTTTTGGAGAAGGTCAGAAGAATTAGAAGAGCCACTGGGTGGAGGTATAAGGGAAAATGTTGGCATAAGGACTGTTTCCTGACAGGTAGAGATTTTAACACATTATTGACCAGAGACATATCAATATCGTCAGCCTTAGTTTCCATAAAAATCCCCCAGTCAACAATGTGTTAAAAAGCGGGGGCTGCCTTTAGTAGATGGTAAATATCCTGTCACTAAAATCATGAAGCAGGAGGAGTTAGATGTGAAGTTTCCTATATTGAAAGAAGAAAATAAAAGGAAAGATGTATGTGAGCATGTGAGTGACTGTGTTAGGTTTTGGTGTTTGGAACAGAAAAAGCATGATGTCTCATCATTCCATCTTAGTATTTTGTAAGGTTTGATGTATAACAGTGATCAGATCCTAAAGTAGGTAATTAAGAAGTCTTTAATATAACAGTCATGGACCACACCCAGTTATGAACACTTCATGTTTGGGAGAATTTTTAATAAAGAAACATTTTCTTGACTATAAGGAACTCTGACATTTATTCCAGGTGGTACAGTGGCAAAGAATCTGCCTGCCAATGCAGGAGATGCAGTTGTGATCCCTAGGTCAGGAAGATCCCCTGGAGAAGGAAATGGCAGCCCGCTCCAGTATTGTTGCCTGGAAAATCACTTCGATACAGGAGGTGGATGGGCTACAGTCCATGGGGTCACAAACAGTAGGACACAACTGAGCGACTGAGCATGCATTCATACAACCTTAAATTAGAAATAAGTCTAGAACACAGGAAAATTGCAGAGCAACTTGAAACAGGATGAGCTAACCTGCCAAAAAATTTAATAAAAACACATAATACTCTGGGTGTTCATAAAAGGAAATGCTTATGAAAGGCCATAGGGGAGATGGAATATGATATGTGGGGATGACACGGGGTATCAGCATCAGATGTGTGAGTTCATTTTATCCCTTTTTGATTTGAAGAAGTCAGGGTTTTAAGAGAGAAGAGGTTTCTATTTAGTTAGGGATCTGCAGGGCTGCAGGGTAATCCTGGACGTCGCCTAAGGCAATCCACTTTTCCAGTCTTTGAAATGACACTTCCTCCTCCTCTACAAGCCTGTATCATCTCCTTCCTCTCTGTGATGACCTCACCTATTATTTCAAGAAGAGAACAAAGCCACCAGAAGAGGATTTATGTGTCTTCTTAGCAGGAATCTACCATAATGCTCCTACCTTTGTGCCCCTGGATTCATCTGCCATACCTCCTGCTGACACCTCTGCTGCATGCTGGGCCTTGAACCTCTTCAAAGATGATGCTTTGGCTTTCATCCCCTCTGCTTCCTGTACCAGTTTCTCTCATTCCACTGACTCAATCACATCAGCACACAAACACACTGTATCCTCTCCCATATTTAAAAAGAGAGTCTCCCCAGGTCACTTGTCCCCTCCCGCTACTGTCCCATTCTCCTGCTCCTCTGGATAGAGGAGTTTTTTTGAAAACTCGAATGTGTCGTCCACATTCTCTGACTCTGCACTCAGGTCCTAGTCTCACCTCCGCCCACTCAAAGCAGGCGTTTGCTCCCATCATTTCCTGAAACTTCTCTAGTTAGGGTCACTAAAACTTTCTTCAAACAGAACCCTATGGGCAGTTCTCAGTGCTCACCCTATTCCTTTTACTGTCAACACCTGACTCAGTTTCTTTCTCCCTCCTTAGTCCCGTGTGGTCCTTAACTTGGATCCCAGGGCACCACATTCTCCCGCTTCTCCTTGCACTGTCTCTGTTTCAAGTCTTCTGCTGAAACTTCCTTCACGACTGACTTCTGAAGGCTGAACTTCCCCAGGCTCAGACCTTGAACCTCATCTCCATCTATCTGCACTACCAAGATGATATCCATGCCTCATCCACAAGGGTGTCCATACAAACAGCTCCAAAATTGTAGGCTTCCCAGGTGGCACTAGTGGTAAAGAGCCTGCCTGCCAATAACAAGGATGCAAGACCTGGGTTCGATCCTTGGGTCAGGAAGATCCCCTGGAGAAAGAAATGGCAATCCACTCCAGTATTCTTGCCTGGGAAACCCCATGGCCAGAGGAGCCTGGTGGGCCTCAGTCCACGGGGTTGCAAGAGTCAGACACGACTTAGCAACAAAACCACCATCACCACCACCACTGAACTTTACTCTGAGTTCCCCATTCCCACTGATCCATTTCTTCCTCAGTGGGTCGTCGTCTTAGTAAATGGCATCACTAATTACCCAATTAAGAGCAAAAACCATGGATTCATCCCAGACTTCTCTTTTCCTCTCATATTTCACAACTAATTTGTCAGGAAGGTCTTTGGACTCTTTCTTCAAAATATGACCATTTTTTCTACCTCTACCTCCATCAAGCTAGTCGGAGTCACCATTATTTCTTGAATGAAACACTGCAATGGCAACTGACCCCCCTGTCTCCATTCCTGCTTCCTTAAAGTCTATTTTTCCACATAGAAGCTAGAGAGACTTTAAAAACGCATCAGTACCTCCACTGCTCAATCCCTGCAATGGTTCCCTGTCACACTCGGAATAAAACTCAGGCTCTTTCCTTGGCTATGAGTCCCACAGGACCTGCTTTTGTCTCCCTCTCCAACCTCACCTCTCACCACTCTCAGCATTGCTTCTCCCTTTCTGGCCACGCTGGCCTTCTCTCAGGTTCTTGAACAAGAAAAGCCTGTTCTGACCTCAGGGCCTTTGTACTTACTGGTCTTTTTGGCGTAGAATCCCCTTCCTCCAGACCATTATGGGTTCATCCTTCATTTTAGACTCACACAATTGTTACTGCCTAATTGAGGCTAAATAACAACAACTAATTGAGGCTCTCCTAGACTTTCTTTTCAAACACATGTCTTTCTGTCCAGCACCCTCTTCCTTCTACAGTGAAGTGACAGTGGAAGTGAGAGTTGCTCAGTCATGTCCAGCTCTTTGCGATCCCCTTCAGGCTAGAATACTAGAGTCACTAGCCTTTCCCTTCTCCAGGGGATCTTCCCTACCCAGGTCTCCTGCATTGCAGGAGGACTCTTCACCAGCTGAGCCACCAGGGAAGCCCAAGAATACTAGAGTGGGCAGCCTTTCCCTTCTCCAGGGGATCTTCCCAACCCAGGAATTGAACTGGGGTCTCCTGCATTGCAGGCAGATTCTTTACCAGCTGAGCTACCAGGGAAGCCCCCTTACACAGTAAGTCCCTTACATACGAATCTTCAAGTTTCGAAGTTTCAAAGATGTGAATGTGTGTTCCACCAGTGTCAGGCATGAGTGNACCCAGGAATTGAACTGGGGTCTCCTGCATTGCAGGCAGATTCTTTACCAGCTGAGCTACCAGGGAAGCCCCCTTACACAGTAAGTCCCTTACATACGAATCTTCAAGTTTCGAAGTTTCAAAGATGTGAATGTGTGTTCCACCAGTGTCAGGCATGAGTGATGGTGCAGCTTGCTCTCCGTCTCCTATTGTTGACAGTCCTTCAGCTCTGTCATCTCCCACCTCATCTCCCTCCTCCAGTCAGTAACTCTTCTTGCCTGTTCATCAATACTAGTCCCTGTATGCCAGCTGTTGTACAGTACTACTGTACTTTTCAAGGCACTGAACTATAAGATTAAAAATGCTTTCATTATGCTTTGTGCATGCTTATTTTCTATATATTATTTATGTGAAAAGTATAAACTTATTATGTACAGTACTATATACCTGTTAGTTGGATACCTAGGTTAGCTCTGTTGGACTTACAAACAAATTGGACTTGCAAATGTGCGTATGTGGGGGATTTACTGTACTAGCATTTCACGTTATTGCACCTAGCACAGCCTGATCTTATGTTAGGCAGTGAATGTTTGTTGAGTGTCTGTCTCCCCCACTAGCATGCCAACTCCAGAAGGACAGAAGCATGTAGGATATTGCAAGCTTCCGGAACACTACCAGACACATACAAAAAAATAAGGGAAGATCATTTAGTTAAAATGGACTTAGGGAGCAAGTAAAAGATTGGCTGGAGGGGAAAAAAAATGATACAGTGAAATAGGCAAGGGTGAAATGCGTGGAATAAAAGTATAGGCAGTTTACATTCTATGTAGAAGGCAGCAAAACTCCAGTGGCACAATCAAACTTCTAAAGAAAAAAGATCTACCAGGTGCTATCAAGTATTCCTCCCCTTCCCAATTTCAAACCAGAAATAATATCAGTTTACCACCTAGCTCTAAGAGTTCTTAGAAATGTGCAAGGATGTTTAATAATAAGAGAATTGAAAATGTACATATTGAGCCCATGGATCTGAGTCATTCTTAACTCACTGAAACAGATAATGGGAGATATATATGATCTGATTTTAGAAATCTCTTCACAAGATGAAATGCTCTGCCGCAGAACAAAGTGACTCATTTCATCCATTCAGTGCTATCTTAAAACTCTGTGTTATCCTAAGGTTTTAGAAGGGAAACATGAAGCAGAGAGTCATGGTGCTACAGCTTAAAAACAAGTGTTTAAAAACCTGCTTGGCCGATTTCAATTTTTTTCCTTGAAAATCACAAATGTATAGAATAAATTACAGCACAGCTTACAGTATAGCATCAGTTTGCCTCCTCAGTTTCTGCCAGCCCTTAGTTACTTAGAGAAACAACAGCATGGCCTTTGCCTCTACTTACTGACCCACCTGTAATCACGGGACTATCAGTGAAGACTGAGATGGATTCTGCAACTTGGACAGACAAAGCCCACTCCTACCCAAGGCTCCTGCTCACCTGACATTTTCTTATGTTACTTGAAAGCAGAGGCTCAGTTGGCCACTAGGAGTCAAAGTCTTTTCACCTCATTTTCATTAAGAATTCTCCTCATCACCTCTTTTTGCTCACTGCTCAGGACTCTGGTGGAAATTCATTGTTATCTAAATGAATTTGGATAAGATTTTATTTGATCCGCTACTTTCTAGCCCTGTGACCTTGGCCGTGTTAGTTTAGCTCTCTGAACTTGTTCCCTCATCTATTAATTGGGAAATGAGGAAAACTTAATTCCTGGAGATGTTGTGGAAGAAATGTAACATTATTTATCAAAACGGTTAGGTCCATACCTGGAACATGGCATCGAATGAATGATAACAAGTATTTTTCTAATTATCTATGGTTTCCTTCATTCTCTCTTTCTAGATTAGGTTACTCTTGTGATCACTGCATTCGTGTTATTCCCTAGGCTTTGGGTTAATATTATTCAATCTCCTCTCTATCAGTATTTCTTGTCATTTTATAGCAAAAGCCCCATATGCCTTCCACTCTCGTCCAAATGCCTCATTGCTGCACTATAAATCAACAACCACTCATCAATATACTGACAAACTGGGGTTCTCAATGTCATTTCTTTGGAGAAGAATCTCAGTCCAAGCCAGAGTTTCCCGAAGGATACTGTATATAAACGTTGATGGATGTATTTGAGGGAACAAACAAACCTTAAAAAAAAAAAAGTTTGCAGAGACGTGCATGGACCTAGAGTGTGTCATACACAGTGAAGTACGTCAGAAAGAGGAAAACAAATATTTCATTTTAATGCATATGTGTGGAATCCAGAAAAACGATACTGATGAACCTATTTGCAAATCAGAAATAGAGACACAGACACAGAGAACAAAGCTATAGATCCCAAGCAGGGAAAGGAGGGAAGTAGGAGGAATCGAGAGATTGGGGCTGACACATAAACACTATTGACACTATATATAAAATAGAGCATTAATGAGACCCTGCTGTATAGCACACAGAACTCTATTCCACGCTCTGTGGTGACCTAAACAGGAAGGAAATTCAAAAGAGAGGGGACACATGTATATGCAGAGCTGATTCACTTTGCTGCACAGTGGAAGCTAAAGCAAATAACCGCCAATGAAAACTAATTTAAACTTTATATTAGAAAAATACAGTTAGCATATCAAACTCAACATAATAAAGCTAAGGAAAAAAGTGAGTCAATTTACATTCACTTAAAATCATATTAATTATAGTCAAGGTAGAACACAGATACATAACGTTCAGGAAGATGACACGGGAGTGACTGAAACTGGGAAGCTGTTCTCAGTCATGTCAGCCTGATGGATAAGAAAGGGATCTTAACAGGCCCGGATGCTTTCTGTTCTATAAGTAAGTAAGTAAGTAAGTAAAGTCACTCAGTCGTGTCCGACTGTTTGTGACCCCGTGTTCTATAGTCAACCGTGTTAACAGGCCCAGATGCTTTCTGCTCTGTAGGCAACTGTGTAAGACGCTCCTTCTGTTTCCCTAGTGCAGGGACTTCCCCGGCAGTCCTGTGGTTAAGATTCCACACGCCCCCTGCAGGGAGCATGAGGTGACCCCTGCTCAGGGAACTGAGATTCCCTAAAAAGTGCACAGTGTGGCCGGCGGGGGGCAATATATATATATATATATATGATTTCTTTCCCTAATGTTAATCAATCCACACCACTTTCCTTTCTCTCTCAGTTGGTTTAATGTTGTGTTACAACACAGGTGTACAACATAGGTGACTCAGTTATACATATACATATATTCAGTCTATCTCAGATTGTTTAAACATATAGACTATTACAGATTACTGAGTAGCATTCCCTCTATAGTAGGTCTTTGCTGGTTATCTATTTTATCCTTACAACTTTCACCCAGTCTAACTCTCTCATGCAACTTAATTTAAAAAACCCCGAATTGAAGGTCTCCCTAACTTGGAGAGCAGGAGAATTCATTTTTCTTCAGTGCCTAGGAGCCAAAAAAGACTTTCTCCTTGTGTACATCTCCTTGAGCCTCCTTGTAGAATGTTTTCAGACACTGGAGGTTGTGCTGGCTCGTCAGACTCACTCTGATTACTGTGTGTACCCAGAGCATGACATTGATCAACAGCTGCCACTTCTGTAACACAGGGGGACTCGGGGAAGATCCAAGCACAGGACTAATTCATTACACATCATTTACAGTAAATTGCATGCTGGAAGAATGATTGTTTAAAAATCATTTGCTGCTGATGTACCACTTCATTATATTTCACCCGTGTTTACTAAGGCGGGAGAGAGGTTCGAACATAATAGACTGTCATTTCTCTGAATTGCTAATGAAAGCCGCAGTGCTGAACACACAAATCAAGCTGCTCGTTTTTTGCCCAGCGCAATTTGAAAACTCAGTATGTACCACCAGCCACAGAGCAAAGTGGATCAGCTCTCTGGGGGAAAATCCTTCATGTGTACCTGCCATAAGAAGTAATAAGTTCTGCTTTGCATCACTCTATTTATAGACTTCAGTTATTTTCATATATTTTTTGGCCTTTTTTCTATAGCAGCATGCAATCTCAAATGAATCAGTCTCATCTTGTCAATTTTACTGTTAAATTGGGCTTAAATATTCTCTTTAGGTGTTAGAGGATTGCAGGGACATTTTCTGTTCAAACAGGAACAAATGAGACTGAGGCGAGATCTTTGGTCTCTAAAATTCTCTAGCTTCTAACTGACCTATATTTCATTCATTAGTCTTAGGCAGCAGATGACTTCCTTAGAAATGCCATATTTGGTGCAGCCCCAAAGCCTGGGTGAATAGCTATTGCCTGGTGTACGATGAATCACAAAATACATGGTAAATGGAGACTATGTTGAATTTTTTTTTTTTTGGGTAGCAAAGTATATTAGTCATGAGGTGACCAACTGAGCACAAGGAAAACCTTCCTGCTGATCTTTGCCTGCTCATTAATTCCACAAGTATTATGGAATTAATTGCTTACTATTTGCTAAGCACTGCTGTATGCGCTGGAGACAATAGTAGTAAACAGGACATATAAAGAACCTGACCTAGGGTATCTTACGTTTTAGTGTGAGGATGAGAAAAAAATAAATGTATCAGTCAGTTTCAGACAGTGATAAGTACTATGGAAAATTAAATAAACGGAGGCACAAGCAGAATCTCTGACATATTTGTAAAGCTGCCAAGAGTCTTGATTTTATGATCTTAGAAACTTGTCTCTAAAGAAGTGATATAGTCTTGACAATTTCTTAAATATTCAGTAATTACAACACTTGTATCACTGTTTTGAGTTCTTGATGCTGACTGTTGGTCTTGATGCTGCTCTGGCAGGACACTCCCTATACTGTGGTCCCCACAGTCCTCACTTGGGCCCACTGGGATGTCTTGGAGGATGTGGGGACAGCCTGACTGAGCAGCTGAGAAGCTTGCTTCTTGGCATATTCCCACATGGGTGATCCCCTCACTAAGAGCAGAGTTTGATTCAGCATCTTTGGGCAACATCTGCAGCACCCTAGCACCATTTTTAAAAAAGAATTTATTTATTTATCAATTTGTTTATTATTAATTTCTTTTTTGGTTATGCTGTGTGGCATGCAGGATCTTATTAATAGTTCCCCAATCAGGGATCAAACTCATGCCCCCAGAAGTGAAAGTACAGAGTCTTAACTACTGGATAGCCAGGGAAGTCCCTCATGCCTTTTTTTCCTTTAAGTTTTAATTTTTGAAATAATTTTAAAATTGTATGAGAGCTGCAGGAACACTATAAAGCACTCACTCCTTGATATCCTTCATGCACACACACATACACAGACATTTCTCTCTCTCTCTCTCTCTTTTTTTTTTTTTTGCATTATTTGAGTGTACATTGCAAATACCTCCATTCCCCTGGTTTTATTGAGATGTAACCGACAAAGCCATAAACCATTTAAAGCGTACAATGTGACAATCTGATGGGCATGTGTACTGTGCAGCACCATGCTTTGTATGGCATGACACACTTGCTTGAGTCAACTGACTGGTCCCATTAGTGAGACATGCTCCATTTCTTCAGTGGTGGGACTAGACAGAGAACTAGGCCTGAAAATCAGAGGAAATGCCCTTCACCCACCTGACCAGCATTAGAGCTATAAAATCCTGGTGTAAATGCCACTCTACATATCTGCTGCAATAATGAAAATTTAGACCAATGAAGCGTCAAACTGTATGTTAACAAAGAGGAAAATGATGAACAGAGAGGGCAGAACACTAAAAATTCCTGTCCTTCCCTCTTAATTCAAGGTTGCCAGCTTCCGTGTGTGGGGCCAAGGGCACTGTATTATTTTCTACACTTTGATTTTTCAGTAGGTGTTGATGCTTCCTTGGAGAAGGCAATGGCACCCCACTCCAGTACTCTTGCCTGGAGAATCCCATGGATGGAGGAGCCTGGTGGGCTGCCGTCCATGGGGTCGCTAAGAGTTGGACACAACTGAGCGACTTCACTTTCACTTTTCACTTTCATGCATTGGAGAAGGAAATGGCAACCCACTCCAGTGTTCTTGCCTGGAGAATCCCAAGGATGGAGGAGCCTGGTGGGCTGCCATCTATGGGGTCGCACAGAGTCAGACACGACTGAAGCGACTTAGCAGCAGCAGCAGCGATACTTCCTGGATGTATTAGAAACAGTGTATGTGTACACATCTTGGGCTGATTAACATTTCAGACTCTCAGTCTGTATACCCTCTGCAAATACCCAAATGTGAGATACAAGAAAGATATATCATCTCTATCCTATTATGACCAAATTGATAAATGTCTTTTCTCATACTCTGGAAGAAAAAAAAAAATTCTCCCACAAAATTTTGAGGTCTCATTTTGGCTACAGAGTCAGGATAATTTTCCTGTGGCATCAAGAGTTTGGAAGTGCATTAGATATGAACACTTGACTTCTTTCTGCTTTTATGAATTGTCCCATAGTCTTTGCCATGAAAAAAATAAGCAAAGAAAGGCATCCTACCTGGAAAAAGGAGGTCAATCGAATAAATAATATATTAACTTTAGGCCTTCAGGTCTAGTGTGGTATCCTGTCTTTTCATGAACATTAGATAGACATGATTAAATAAGTCACAAAGTATTGTAAAATGTGTTAAAACAAGAGTCTTCAATAATTTGGACAAACCCTCCATGTGGTCAAACTTTGATTCACTAGTAATCTTTCAAACAAAGGAAGATTAGACTGACAGATTTTTTAAAAATAACCATAGATGTGGAATAGAATCTGCTAGTTCAAAATACTTGGAATTCATCTTCTCTTTGAAAAAGAATATGAGTAGAAATAAGGTTAAAACATTTTTTAACAGAATGTTAAATTTTTAATCGAAATTTAAATTTTAGTGTCATAGAGACAGTAATGTCATTTCTTTTCCACTATTATCATTACTAAAAAATTTATAAAACCTTATGAAAGACCAAAAAGTCCTTTTTTACTCATTATGCCATAAGAGACATGATTTAAATGACAAGTTCCTAAATAACATGAAAAATGCATTTCCCCTTTATCCAAAGCAAATGCATTTTGCTCCTAAGAGATGTTTAATCTATTCTCTTTTTTGAGAAGAGATAGCAGAGGGATGAAAGGATTTACAGTTCGAATTGTCATTTAATGAAAGACACATATTGACTTGTGATTATAAAATAATTGCTGTAACAATTTTGAGTTTAGACAATAGTAGTGGATTTTGATACGAATGAAAAACAAATTATATTTCTGTTAACATTCAAGGTTACATCTCTGGGTCAGAATTATTAAAAGTTACCCTTTATTATGCCATGGGAATAGTGGAACCAATGTTAAGAAATCTTCTCTATGTGTATGTGTACAAATATTTATTCCAGGAAGCATTAGGTTTCTACAGAATTAGTTTAAAAGAACAGCTTAATCTTCCATAAAAACTTTTATAAAGAACTTTAATATGCTTTCTACTACCTTATACTCTTCCTCCAGCCTCTCCATCAGAGAGAGTGCTCACATGAATGGCTAAATTCAATCACCATCACTGGCTCACTGGGAAGAAATGTGAGGAAAAGCCACAGTTCCTTTATAGTTTCAGCTTCTGAGTGTTTGCTTACTCCCTAGCAATTAGGGCACCAAAATGGCCCCAGGACTGCATTTGCCCTGAGACATGCCTTTTACTGAGAAGATCCAGGGGCTAGTAGAGGATCAAGCCTTTTGAAAGGCCTCTTTCAGTTCGCTGGTACATTTTTTGTCTAGACCCATCTTTCCTTGCCACTAGGGTGGTAATGATACTCTTGAGGGAAGTAAGCTTGAGAGGTGAGCACAGAAGAACAAAGGCCGTAAACTTGCACTTTGCTCTGTTGACCTTAATTTATCAGGAGGACATCTTGGGATTTTTCCAGCAAATAATAAAGAGGGTGCATTTTCCAGGTCTCTGTGCATTTCTCTCTTTTGCAGTCTCTCTCTCTCACCAGAACAAGAATTAACAAGTATTTTTAAGTAAGACAGTAAAAGTATAGAACTCCAATTGTCAGAACTCAGTCAAGAAGCAGTTTCCAAGAAGTTCCTAAATTTTCTCCTTAAGATGTAACAGGAAGTCATAATCACCTATTAACCACTTTGGTTTCTTAGCCTTCTGGCTGGTGAACTCCTTTTTCTCTTGAACTGTTCTAAATAATTAAGAGGATGTTGAAGACGTCCAACCCTTTTGGCTGGTACCTTTTAAGAAAGAACAAAAGTGTGTTTGTTCATATTCAAACTCCAGGAAAATAACCCCTGATGCTATTAAAGAAAAAAAAAAAAAAGGTTCCTTGATTTCAGTGACTTTAAAATTGATATAAGGGACTTCCCTAGGGAGTCCAGTGGTTTAGACTCTGTGCTTCCAATGCAGAAGGTGTAGGTTCCATCCCAGGTTGGGGAACTAAGATCCCATGTGCTGTGTGGCACAGCCAGAAAATAAAAACAAACAAACAAAAAAAAAACTACCAATTAAAAAAAACCCTGACATAAAAAAGGAAAAAATCTATTACGAAGAATCATTGTGTGTCATGAACTAAGGATTGTAATTAACAACTTCTGTGTACCTAACACATAACTTTAAAACTACTTACTGATTTTAAGGTAAAGCCTGGCCCGTAAACCTGTGTTGTAATTTAGTATGTAACACTGGAAAACCCATGAAAGGAGAATATGAGACTAGTTCAGGGCTTCCCTCGTGGCTCGGATGGTAAAGAATCCACCTGCAATGCAGGAGAGCCTGGTTTGATCCCTGTCTCTGGAGAAGGGAATGGCTACCCACTCCAGCATTCCAGCCTAGAGAAGCCCACGAACAGATAAGCCTGATGGGCTACAGTCCAGGGGATCACAAAGAGTCAGACACATCCGAACGACCAAGCACGCATACACACAGTCAGTGCTTTTGCTTAGTACCGTAGAAAGCGGAAAGGACAGTGGGAAGTCTCTTTACTCCTTCCAGCAGAGGATTACTGAGTACCAGCTAATTAGAGAAGCCAAAAAGGAAGTGATGGAGAACTGGCATTCCTGAATTTCAAACTTTCAGGACTTCCTTACTGCTGACAAGGAGAAAGCAGAGAAGATGGCCTATAGCTGATTGCAGTAGTTTTTCTAAACATGACCCGCACTAAGAATGAAATTTTAGAGGTTGGAATTGAAGAAATCTCAGCAGCTGGGTGAAGCCATATAATTAGAGGTTTCAAATTACTTTAGAGTCTTCAAAGCACACAAACAAGGACATGGATCATTCACAATGTGGCTCTTTATAAGCCACATACTTTCATAATAAATCAAAGGCTTTATAATAAGAAAAAAATAACCACAGGTAATCCTTATAAATAATAATCATGAACAGGGCAGAAACTGGACTTGTCTTGCTCTTTGCTCAAGTGGAAAACTCTCCCTTTACTGACAGATTTGCCAAAGCATCCAATTTAATATTCGAAACACTGCTTTGTTTTAGCTTGAGTTGTCAAACTACTGCACTCTAAAATCCTGCTTCTAAACTTTAGCTGTACTCAATTTACTTGTATTTCATATAGACAGGCATTATTTTTGATACTAAATGTACTATACTTTTGATACGAAATGTACTTATGTTTTTAACACTTAAGGACAGTTGCTACCATAAGCAGTTTTCCATGAATCACCTAATTCCGATAAAGATTGAATAATATTTTCAATTTCCTTCCTACATTTATTTTAGAATGTGTGTCATTCACAAATTCAAAATTTCAAACTATGGAAGTTTGGAGGTAAAGACATTTGAAGCTATTTCTTCAAAATGTTTTGTGGAGGAAAAAAGGTATTGTATATTGTATTACAAGAAACCTCATCACAGCTTCCTAAAGAAACAAAGTCCCAGAATTTTACAAGAATTGCTCAGTGGAAGTAAATCCAAGTTCAAAGAGACAAGAAGAAAGAAGTAATTTTTATTCAGCATATATATGATCTGCCACAGCAATTTTGAACCACTTTGTTCTGCTGGGTTTGCCTTAGTAAAGGGATAGATGCTGCTGTGAGAATCATTCCCTGAAAACAGAGGTGAAAGTAAGTCAGTGAGTGAGAGCTGATATAAATTCAAGTCATTTTACAAAGGATTTGCACACAAGATGAATTTTCACAAGTTGGCAAGCTTTTCCAGAATCTTGCTTTCATGAATGTTATTTGAACAAGTTGTATAGAATGCAGTCTCCATTCTATGAGACAGCATTGCTTTTTTTTTTTTTAACCAAGTTGGAACTATTCAGGTCACCAAATAACAGGGATCAAAAGTAAAACAGCTGAAAAATCCAACAGTCTGGTCTAACCTGGGATGCTCTGTCTCCTCACAGCCAATGCTCCATCAGGCGGCTTTGTCTGGCTGGCGGATTTAGTGTAGGGACTCTCATCTGCAAAGGTACAATGAAGGCTTTGGTTAATTTCCATCCAGTTTCTACTGTAGTGAAGGTCTTTCAGTGGATTGCAATCCTTCTGCCAGAGACAGGTGGTATGGTATGGTAGAAAGAGTCTGTAGACCTGGGTCCTAACCTGGGTTTAGCCGTGGGACTTGGTCAAGTTATTTAAATATGCTCTGAACATCAGTTTCCTCCCCTATGAAAGAGGGACATGCATTTGCACCCATCTCTGAGGATTGTCAGGATCAAGCTATAATGCACATGAAGGCACAGACTGGTAAGAAGTTTGTAAAAACAGTACACAGATGATTTGCCTGTCACCTATATTCATTGATAGATAAATATCCATGAATATCAGTAACAGGAGGACAAGGAACGAATAAAATGGCTCAGTGGGCACTAAGAATAAGCTAGTAGAAGAACAAAGGAAATGAAAAGAAATATTATATTTCAGAGAAGCAGATGGCAGAGTATTAGTATTGCAGGGGAATAAAGACACACAGAATTAGTGGGTTCCTACTGAAAGTATGAATGGGCATCCAGTGGCAAATAAAGGGAAAGGGACATTCAGAGTAAGACCACAGAAGCTAGGTTAAGACTAGAGAAGGAAAGATGGTTTGGGAAAAGAAGACACATATTGCAATGAGCTGATTTGCCCTCTTAGAAAGAGATGGAAATAACTTGGAGAACCAGAGAAAGCAACTGAAGAGACAGAGGGATTAAAGCTCAGTGTATCTGTGACAGTTAGTCAAGAAGCTGAATGAGCAAAACACTAGGTGAAAAAAACCATACAAGTGATGGATCCATCAAATTCTAAGTAATATGATTTTTTTTTTAATCTAGGAAAGAATTTAGTCTGACCTGAAATATAGGAGTAATGATCCAGGATGGCAAATATTAGGGTGAAATAGAAAGGAAATATTCTTTTTAGTTGGCATAGGACATTTGTATAGAGTAAAAGAGATGTCTGAGTGACATTAAACATTTTCAAGCATAGGATGTATACAGCCTGAGTAGATATAATGTACAATAATTACCTAGTAGATCTACTCAAGCTAGATGACCCAAAGGTTACTTCTGGCCATACTATCGGGTTGCTTTGTTGTTATTGTAACAAGAAATCATGAAAGGATTGAAAACAGCATTATATTATATATGCAAACTATTAAATATAACAAGGATTTAATTCAGCAACAAGCTTTTGTCATCTGAAAACATTAACTCTCCCAACTATAGTTCATGTTGCAAAATTGAGGAACTCAATTCCTCTTTAGGATGTACTTCTGGTTGAAATGATTCATGATTTCTTCATAAAACTAACAAGGTCTTTGTAAGCAATGACAAAAAGGAAAGATTAACACTACTGTAAGCTGCAATTAACTTTAAAAATGGCAGTCATGCTGTTTCATGTTTATATTCCATTTGTCACACAATTCTTTATATTCTTCCAACCATAAAGACAAACTACCAACGTTCAGATATCAGTACATTCAACAGTATCACTTTTGCTTATGAAGCAATATCCTAGATCTCTGACTCTTCTCTTTCTAAATGCGATTTTGAGGATAAACACAAACCACAAAACAAAATGCCTCCCTTACATTACGAAAGTCTTTGCCATCCCATGCCCACCTGAATGTCTGAGCTCTTTTCTCACAATATTGATTTAATGACCAGGCCGTATGCCTAACCAAACTTACTATATGCTAAAATCTGGATTCTTTATAAAACCAATTTTAAAATGTATTTCTTTTTATTATCTAAAGCTTTGAAACCATGTATTTGATTACAGAGCACTGAGTCAGGAGATACAGATCACAGCAATCAGTTTCAGGGACAGCATCTTGGAAGCCTAAAGGCTTTCTCAAGTTTTCAATTTGTCTAGACTCTGGCCAATTAAAGTCTTGAGTTGAATCCAGTGTTGGATTTTCTTACAGGGCAGTAAGAGATCTGACCAGGAGACTCGGGGGTGCTTTGTATTTGATGCTCTATTTTAAGGAGCCAGTTACCTAGTTTGCATTATAGAAGTAGTCAACCCTGGCAAAACTGTTTTCTTACTTATATTGGAGAACCATTTCCTTGATTTAGAGCTGAAATAGTCTAGTTATGCACATCCTTAAAAGGTTGAGACTGAATTATAGATGGCCACCTGGCCAGCCTCTGCTAATCCACTCCCCAGCTCCTGACCGCACTCGTGTTAAGACCGTCCCTACTGAGCGCAGATGGAAGTAAACAATTACCCAGAAGCCAAAATTTGCATTGGCTGAAGGATCAGACCAAATAAGTTCGATATTATCTAAGAATAGGTTTCTGAAGTCAGTCAGGATGAAGGCAATAATTCCTAATGAGGCAGAATCTTGGCAACCTTCATCAGGAGAGCTAAGGTGAGCACAGCAACAGAGCAGCATGGCACCTTTTAACATTTATTTTTAAAGAAACTTTTCCTAGGAACATCTGTTGACTTTAAACCCCTAGGAGGTATCATAGGTCTTTCATAAAAACCTACCCATCAGAGAATGGGCATCAGTTCTCTTGATGTGATTTATTCCAAGTCAAATCTTGACTCAAACTTTGAAAATAGAAATGGAGAGAAGACATTGAATGAATCAGCGGCTGACGCCTCTGTAATATTAGGTTGGTACAAACGTAATTGTGGCTTCAGACTGTGAATTCTAAATCAGTAGTACTAGGCTCGAACACATATTTATTAATCAAAATAGGAACCATTACAACCAAAACAGTTTTGCTGAAGAGAAATAAGTGTGCCTATTTTTGTAGGGTAAAAATCGGTGTCCTGGGATTCCAGAACTCTTGGAAAGCATTTTCTGCCTCTTGCTGGCTGTGGAAGCGTTTTCCCTGCCAAACGCTGTCAAGATGCTAGAAGAAGTGGTAGTCAGTTGCCAAGAGGTCAGGTGAATATAGTCGACTAGGCGAACCATCGTAGACTAATTTGTTCAACTTTTGAAGCGTTGCTTGCATGACGTGCAGTTGGGCACTGTAGTGGAGAAGAATTGGGCCCATTCTGTTGACCAATTTGGCTGCAGGCATGGCAGTTTTTCGTTCATCTCATTGATTTGCTGAGCATTCTTCTCAGGTGTAATGGTTTTGCCAGGATTCAGAACGCTACAGTGGATCAGACCGGCAGCAGATCACCAAATAGTGACCATGACCTTTTTTTTTTTTGGTACAAGTCTGGCTTTCAGAAGTGCTTCTTCTTGGTCCATCCATTGAGCTAATCATTGCCAGTTGTCCTGTAAAATCCACTTTTCATTTCATGTCACAATTCAATCAAGAAATGGTTTGTTGTTGTTGTACAGAATAAGAGAAAAAAAATTTTTTGTCTAATATCATTTCCATAGTTTAATAAGTCATTAGCACAAAAACATAAGCAAGAAATGCACATTAAAAGGATGTATAATATAACCACATTTAAGAATGGATTGTAATATCCAACAGCAAAGTTCATCAATGCAAAACTGCAATTACTTTTGCACAAACCAAATACAATGGAATATTACTCAGCCATAAAAAGAAATGAAATAGTGCCATTTGCAGAGATGAGGATGGACCTGGAAATTTTCATACAGAGTGAAGTCAAAGAAAGATAAATATAATCTGATATCACCTTTGTGGAATCTAAGATAGGACACAAATGAGTCTATCTACAAAACAGAAGCAGACTCACAGACTTGTGGTTGCCAATGCGGGGGAAAGGAGAGATGGACTGGGAGTTTGGGGTTAGTAGATGCACACGATTACATTTAGAACGGATAAACAATAAGATCTTACTGTATAGCTGCTGCTGCTAAGTCACTTCAGTCGTGTCCGACTCTGTGTGACCCCATAGACGGCAGCCCACCAGGCTCCCCCATCCCTGGGATTCTCCAGGCAAGAATACTGGAGTGGGTTGCCATTTCCTTCTCCAATGCATGAAAGAGAAAAGTGAAAGTGAAGTCGCTCAGTCTGTCCGACTGTTAGCGACCCCATGGACTGCAGCCCACCAGGCTACTCCGTCCATTGGATTTCCCAGGCAAGAGTACTGGGGTGGGGTGCCAGCACAGGGAACTATATCCAGTCTCCTGGGATAAACCATAATGGAAAAGAATACAAAATAAGAATGTTCATATGTTTATGAATGAGTCACTTGGCTGTACAACAGAAATTAGAGCAACACTGTAAATCAACTATATTTCAATTTATAATGTAAAAAATAAAATAAATGTCAATACAATTAATTCACTGTTGCTCAGTAAAGGGCTCAAAAGTTTCAGTTAATTACAAGATCTATGTTAATACTTTTCATTTATCAGGAAGACACTAAATAGGCTTTCAAGTTCCAACTAATTCCATAAGTGAATTAAAAAATAGGTGAAATAACAAAAAAAGGAGTCAATCTATAGATAGTTCTAGGACAGTGCCTATCCCATAGTATGCATTCATTAAACATTTGCTGATAGATGATTAAACTGCATTTAACTTTTCAAATTAGAGCATTTATTGTAAACAAGCAACCTGAAGAAAGTCAAACACTTGTTATTAACTAACCTCCCTCCTCACTCTGATTTCTTTTTCTAGGTTTACACCTATTCGTTTTAAAGCCATATCACTATCTACTAGTTATTAAGTATTGCCTTATTGCATGTTCAAAATTTGTGACTATTTATAAAAATAATATTGAAATATATTTCCTTTAATTTCCATTCAGACTACAGAAGGTTTATTGAGTTACCTTTAACATAATGCCTTTAAACAAAAGAATTCCAATTTTTATTCCAGACTCCTCACCTTGACTTTATGGTTATTAACAAGGGATCCTTATGGAAAGTTGCTACAGGACAAAGGAGGCAGTCAGCAAGTGAGTCAAGGTGGCAAGTAATCATCAAGGGCATCACAGGGTATCAGAACTGTCAGCCTTTTAAAATGGCATCATAGCAGCTAGATAATCACTGCCACATATGATGGCTGCCCACTGTGACTGGTCATAACAAGAAAGAGCATGGGTCCCCTTTATGGTGACACCCCAAGAGGCTAGGGAAAATGCCCTCCATTAAATGGAGAATGGACACTGTGACAGAGACAGAAAGGGCTTAGTCAAGCATATACTTAAAACAGAAGTTGAACAATGGGGTACCATCTGTCCCTCCCATTCCTCCTAATTCGACCAGTCTCTGTATGTACTAAACACAGGAGGGGCAAACACAGATCATTTGTTTTGATTACATGTTCCAAGTGAAGCTGGTATTTACAAACTTGGCAAGCAAACAGCAGGCACCCGAGAAACAGGGCTTCATTCTGCATCACGACCAAAGCTCAGGTTGGAGCTGGGAGAATCCCATCTTGAGGAATGGACTCATGTCCCCTCATGTTCTTGGAACCTTGAACGGTTGCCTAGCATCAAATATCACCCATGTGTAATCAGGCTAGTCCTTGTCTCCATCTTCTACCTCTCCCATTCTAAGTCTGGGCTTCTTCCCAGAGGAACCAGATATGACTACGGTTTTAAGAATCTCTAGCTGTGTTCAGGGCTTTGTTGAAAAAAAAATTAATTTCCTTTGGCCGAGACGAATCAGCCTATGCTAAACAATTTCTAACAACTAATTACGCACAATCGAGGCACCTGCTAAGCCAGCAGATCCCTCAACTTCTTGATTAGGAAAAAAAAAAAAAAAGAGGCATTTTGTGCAATTACACATTATGACCATTTCCTAGCAGCAGGGAGACAGCCAGTTCATGCCACAACATTCATGTACATCATTAAGAGCAGGGGAGAAAACTGTTTTTCGTGATTGAACAATATGACTTCCACTGTGAAGGAAATAATGTGTCCATAGAATTCGACCACATTTCACAAATTTTAGTGCCTAATATGTGCAAGGGCTTCCCGGGTAGCTCAGCAGATGAAGAATCTTCCTGCAATGCAGGAGATCTCGGTTTGATTCCTGGGTGAGGAAGTTCCCCTGGAGAAGGGATAGGGTACCCACTCCAGTATTCTTGGGCTTCCTTGGTAGCTCAGACAGTAAAAAATCCGCCTGCAATGTGGGAGACCTGGCTTCAATCCCTGGGTTGGGAATATCCTCTGGAAGAGGGCATGGCAATCCATTCCAGTATTCTTGCGTGGAGAATCCCTATGGACAGAGGAGCCTGGTGGGCTATAGTCCATGGCGTCTAAAAGAGTTGAATATAACTGAATGACTAAGCACAGCACATGTGCCAACTAAGAAAGTGGATATAAGACAATGAGACTTTAAGTAGAATGGTGATGGAGGAATCCTTATTACTTCCCAGGACTGAGACTGGAGCATGTGCTTCATTAGCTGAGGAGAGAAACAGGCAAGGGCTTACGGTACTGGTGGAGGTATGAACAGGAGGAGAAAGGAAGCTATACCGTGATGAATTAATGGAGAATTTTGCAATCAGAAAAATCAAGAAACAAGCAATGTAAATTGCCAGTTAACCTGGAAGTTTTGTGTGGTGTGGAACCATAATCTTTTCAGTATTCGGGTTCTGTGAACATTTTACTCCAGCCCAGCAGGAATATATTACAGGCTGGCTGTTTCTCTCTTTCTCTTTTTTAAAGTTTAATCAACATGGTCTTGATAGAAAAGACAAAATAGTATAAGGAAGAAAAATTACAGCACCATGCATCTAAAACAGGACAAACAAAATAAAAAACTAACAAAATATATTTAGAAATTTTGCCTGGTGCCTCAGATAGCAAAGAATCTGCCTGCTAATGTAGGAGACATAAGTTTGATCCCTGGGTTGGGAAGATCCCCTAGAGAAGGGGACTTCCCTGGTAGCTCAGATGGTAAAGCGTCTGTCTACAATGCCGGGAGACCTGGGTTCGAGCCCTGGGTTGGGAAGATCTCCTGGAGAAGGAAATGGCAATCCACTCCAGTACTGTTGCCTGGAAAATCCCATGGACAGAGGAGCCTGGTAACGCTCCAGTCTATGGGGTCGCAAAGAGTCGGACACGACTGAGCGACTTCACTTCACTTCCTAGAGAAGGGAATGGCAACCCACTCCAGTATTCTTGGCTGGAGAATCCCATGGACAGAGGAGCCTGGTGGGCTACAGTCTAGAGGATCACAAAGAGTCAGATATGTCTGAGTGACTAACACACACACACACACACACACATATATATAAAAATTTTTTTAGAGAAATAATTCATCACATTCAATTGGGTTATATTAAATAGGCATACATTGTTAACATTGTTAACATTTGAAAATCAGTTACTGAAGTTTAGAAAATTTCACAGAATGAAGGAGATAAAGAGAACTACTATCACAAAAGATTCAGAAAAAGCATTTGATAAAATTCAACATATATTCATGATATAAAACTCAGACAAAGAAGTGCCTTTACTCTTGAAAGCAGTTGATAAACTGCAGCCTTGAGACAGTGCAGCTCGTCCTTGTTATAAAATGGGAGTGCACTGCACAGAGCTGCAGACATTTATTTGCATTTCATCTCTGGTTGTTTCTTGGCTCCACTGTCAGCTTTGTAGTAGAAACCGAGATAGACAATGGAGTCAAAAAGCAGCCAGAGATAATATGTTTCTCTCTTTCTGACATCAGACCTCTAGTTCAGTTTGCTGCCTTGCTGGTTTGATGGCTTACTCTAAAATTTAAGCAAGATTTCCTGAGGGCTGGCTGTCACAAGGTTTTGATCATAGAACTTAATTCTGTCTTTCTCCACTTATCAAAATAAGGTGTAACTACAAGCTCAGGGTCCTGCATAATTTTAAGAAACGCAAACAGAATCATATGGCCAAATATCCTTCTGCAATCTGAAACAGTTCTTAATTCCTGATTAAAATGACCCTGTTTTTCTAGGGCAAATGAAATGTACACCCTTCATCTTCCCTAGAGTCAGAGGATTCTGGGTGCTGCATAGGCTTTAGCGCTATTGCTTTGGCATGAATTCTAGAGAATGATTGACTTCATTTCCTTCCCTAACGGGATAAAGTGATCCACACAACTAGGTTTAAAGCAGAAGGGAGCAAGAATGATCTGAGCTTGACGGTAGGAGGCAGAAGGTAGCATGCTTTTCCATTACAGTCTCTTTCCTATTAGGACATGATTTCCTCTCTCCTACCTTCTATTTCCTCCCCTCTTTGGTCATTTGTTTTGCATCGGAACGGCATCATTGTCTATCCTTGACTCAGCAGGTTTCCTTATACCTAGGTACTTTATATTCTTAAAGGGGATCAGGTCTTTTGATTTTGAACGTTAAAAAAAAAGAGTCATTCAACAGAATGAATTCATTTTAAAAACGAATGTCTAGTGGTTTCTTCACAATGACAGAATGTCCTCTAAAATTATATTAATCACAGTCACATCACCATCTCAGGAATTCAATTATTACAGCTAAAAAGAATACCAACCATACACCCGTATTGCTACTGGCCTGTCTTATAAGACCGTCTGTCTCCTTCACTGCTCCATTATCCAACACCTTGTTACTCAAAATGAGGTTCACAGATGAGGGCATTGGCACTACCTAGGAGCTTATCAGAAATAGAAACTCTTAGACCTCACTCAGACCTATGCAATCAGAGCCTACATTTAATGAAATCTCCAGATGATCTCTACACACGTTAAAGTTTGGTATTGTGTGTTAAGTTGCTTCAGTCCTGTCCGACTCTTTGTGACCCTATGGACTGCCGGGAGCCAGCGTGAGGAACTCCGCCCGTGGCAAAGGTCATGAGGAAGGCGGCTCGGCATTATGCAAAGGCCAGATCGATCCACAGGAGACTCCCTGTTCCCGAGCATCTACTCCCAAAACCAGAGTGCCTACTTTACTGTTTTATGCTCTCATCTACAACACCCTCTTCCAGCAACACAAGAGAAGACTCTACACATGGACATCACCAGATGGTCAACACCGAAATCAGATTGATTATATTCTTTGCAGCCAAAGATGGAGAAGCTCTATACAGTCAACAAAAACAAGACCAGGAGCTGACTGTGGCTCAGATCATGAACTCCTTATTTCCAAATTCAGACTTAAATTGAAAAAAGTAGGGAAAACCGCTAGACCATTCAGGTATGACCTAAATCAAATCCCTTATGATTATACAGTGGAAGTGAGAAATAGATTTAAGGGCCTAGATCTGATAGACAGAGTTCCTGATGAACTATGGAATGAGGTTCGTGACATTGTACAGGAGACAGGGATCAAGACCATCCCCATGGAAAAGAAATGCAAAAAAGCAAAATGGCTGTCTGGAGA
>SJYX01020532.1:0-28265 GCA_006410675.1 Oreotragus oreotragus | reverse complement strand
AAATAAGTATTAACCTTTAAGATTAATCATGTTAAACCTTAGGCTAAGTAAATTCCTTTTCTTTTGTAATCTGCTACACCCTCACCCTATAGGAATGCAACTTTATTTGGAGGGTGGCGCCTGGTTTAAGAAAAAATCACCCCTGGAAAAAAATAAGTTTTCTGGTTGACTGACTGTTATCAGAAAGGGCCATAAAATGTCAGCAGGCCTCATGGCCAGAAGATGATGTAAAACCCATAAGACCTTTATATACATTTATATGAAGCACCTGATTTTGACAAGGGTCAGGTCTGCTGACCCCCGCGTGACTCTGTATTCATCCCTATGTATAACAAAAAGTATATAAGCAAACCTGAAAAATAAAGAAATGGGATCAGTTTCTGGAAAGACTGATTCCCCCGTGTCGCTCTTTCTTTCCCCTTCTGGCTGAATTCCCATCTGGAGCATGGGTACTCAGCACATCTACTTACTTGCCCTGGCTTCTAAGATCCGTGAGAAAGGGAGCCCAAGGCGTGGCACCCTCTGATATTCAAATGGGCACCAGTGGCCCAACATAGATGGTGCAAATTCCTTGTCTTGGAGTTTTATTGGGATTCCACGTAAACCAAGTTATTCAGCCTCTTTTTCTCCACTAATTTTCCTACTACACTATTCTTTTCTAATCTCTCTTTATATCTGTAATTAAATAAGTTTTTTCCTAGGATGCTGATTCCGTCTCCCCTTCGAATTACCCTGGATCCACCGGGGCTGGACCCCGGCAATGGACTGTAGCCCGTGAGGCTCCACAGTCCTTGAAATTCTTCAGGCAAGATATACTGGACTGGGTTGCCATTTCCTTCTTCATGGGATCTTCCTGACGAGGGACTGAACCTGCATCTCTTAAGTCTCCTACATTGGCAGGTGGGTTCTTTACCACTACCCGAAGTTTGGAAAGCTCTCTTCTAATTGATTTGACCAACAGCAAAGGCACAGGTAGTGAGGCTCCACTGTGCTGTTACCTGACTGCGTCACTGGCAGACCACAAAGAAGCTGGCAAAACGGCTTCAATATTATCCCTAGACCTCAAGTACCAGAATCACCAAACTGCTTAGGGATGAATTCCTCAAACGGAAATGAAAACTGCTCCAAGGCTATGGCTTTGAGTGAATTTCATCTTCTCCAGATCCACTTTAAACTCTTTAACAGTCCTAACGTGGCTGATTTACAGGGGTATCTGGATACATCTAAGGTCAGATTACCTGGAGAAGTTGACTGATTGTAATAATAATAATTAATTTATACCTTAAAATGGAGACAGAAAATAGCATTGAGTTCCTACTCCCTAGCTAGTAAAGAACAGCTGAAAATGAAAGCTCATATCCCACCTTGAAGCAGGGACATGGAAGAAGAACCTTCTTTGGTGGTGCTTGTCTAGTCACTAAGTCGTGTCTGACTCTTTGCTACCCTACGACCTGTAGCCCACCGGGTTCCTCTTTACATGGGATTTCCCAGGCAAGAATACTGGAGTGGGTTGCCATCTCCTTCTCCAGGGGATCTTCCTGACCCAGGGATCTAAACTGCTTGGCTGGTGGATTCTTTACTGCTGAGCCACCAGGGGAGCTCCATTTTCCAAGGCACTATCTCCTGAAACTCTTTTTACTTCAGACACAAAGTCACTTCCTTACATCTGCAAAGAAGGCCTCCAGCACAGGACCTATGATCTTCACTTGGGAGTAAATAGGATCACAGTGGCCCCCCAGCATCTGGTTAACCTTGTGGAGTGGTCTGTGCTAAATGTGCTGTTCCATGATGCCTGCGGGGTTTTTGGAAGAGTCGTATCTGGAGCCAGGTTAATTTGTAAATCCTCTCCGAAATTAATGAGCATGAAATTGCACATTTCCTGCCTCTGGCATTCCTATTGCTCATGTGTCTGAATCACAAATGATAACTCCTATCCTACTTGCTGGTATTGTTTCCAGCAAGGACAGATGAACAAGAGTCACAGATTGGCCTCATCACTATAAATTTCTAGAGGAATGGACTCTATGCCATTTTCATTACCATATCAGATCCCAATTTAAAACTTAAAAATTCAGTACAGCTTCTATACTTTCTATATGTAAAGAAGCCTATCTGCTTTAAATCTTTGGCTTGACCATCAGATTATGCCAGCTGACATTCTCCACACCTCAACATTATGAAATACACATAGGTTCAGGAAGTTCTAAGCATTAGAACAATACTCTGGATGTGTGTTTGTGGGTATGTGTTAGTTGCTCAGTCATGTCTGATTCTTTGTGATGCCATGGACTGTAGCATGCCAGTCTCCTCTGTCTATGGGAGTTCCTAGGTGAGAACACTGGGGTGGGTTGCCATGTCCTTCTCCAGGGGACCTTCCCAACCCAGGGATCAAATCTTGGTCTCCTCCACCTCTACTTTGCCCCTTCTCTAGGCCCTTCTTTGCATTTCTAATGTAAACTACAGAGAAAAAAGATGGAGCTCTTTGTAAAATCAGGTCTCTCCAAGAATTTTTCTTTTACATGATATAACTGCAAATGTTTCTACATTTAGACATTTTCAGTATGGTGGTTTCTGGAATGGGGCCAAGATTGATGGGAAAATGAGAGGAAGCAAAACGCAATCTGAATGACTTTATTCTAAGAGATCTGAATTTGTGCCAGTGTGTGACTAAATGCTGGAGAAGGCGATGGCACCCCACTCCAGTACTCTTGCCTGGAAAATCCCATGGACGGAGTAGCCTGGTGGGCTGCAGTCCATGGGGTCGCAAAGAGTCAGACACAACTGAGCGACTTCCCTTTCACTTTTCTCTTTCATGCATTGGAGAAGGAAATGGCAACCCACTCCAGCGTTCTTGCCTGGAGAGTCCCAAGGACGGGGGAGCCTGGTAGGCTGCCGTCCATGGGGTTGCACAGAGTCAAACACGACTGAAGTGACTTAGCAGCAGCAGCAGCGACTAAATGCTGGGTGTCATTAGAAGACTAAGAATGAGTCACATTTGTCTGCGGAGTGGAGCATTCTTGTCTAGGTTTGATTTCATGAAAATAGCCTTTCAAGCCTTCACCTGCTGCCGTGACAATCAGGAACATGACAAAATTTTAACTAAGGTAACTTTCCAACCTGGTTCAGCGGCTCAGTATTTTTCTTTCTTTCTCTTCTTTTCCATTAACCAAGCGTTGTGTAAACAGAAACAAATGTCAACTGCTGGAAAATTACTTTATACAAATAAATGATCAGTTACTGCTACTACTGCTGACAAATCCCTAATGAAACTGGAAAAATAAATATTGCCACCACTGTCCAGACACAGTTTCCAATACAGAAGCTGAAAATCTGTCTCTGTCTAGCACGCTCGAGTAATAGTTTGGAGCTTGGAGCATGGACTCTTTCCCCAGGGTCATTGATCTGACTGCAGAATGAGGACCATGCATTGTCAAAACCCCCTGTGTGACCACCAGCTCCTTCCTTCATGGACTGATGTGTGCAGTGGTCTTAGAATGAATACTCCAAAAAATGTTCCAATATGCTGAGGGAAAGCAACATTTTTTTACTGAGATTCACTTCATGGGAAATAGATGGGGAAACAGTGTCAGATTTTATTTTTTTGGGCTTCAAAATCACTGCAGATGGTGACTGCAGCCATGAAATTAGAAGACGCTTACTCCTTGGAAGAAAAGTTATGACCAACCTAGATAGCATATTCAAAAGCAGAGACATTACTTTGCCGACTAAGGTCCGTCTAGTCAAGGCTACGGTTTTTCCTGTGGTCATGTATGGATGTGAGAGTTGGACTGTGAAGAAGGCTGAGCGCCAAAGAATTGATGCTTTTGAACTGTGGTGTTGGAGAAGACTCTTGAGAGTCCCTTGGACTGCAAGGAGATCCAACCAGTCCATTCTGAAGGAGATCAGCCCTGGGATTTCTTTGGAAGGAACGATGCTAAAGCTGAAACTCCAGTACTTTGGCCACCTCATGAGAAGGGTTGACTCATTGGAAAAGACTCTGATGCTGGGAAGGATTGGGGGCAGGAGGAGAAAGGGACGACCGAGGATGAGATGGCTGGATGGCACCATGGACTCGATGAACGTGAGTCTGAGTGAACTCCGGGAGATGGTGATGGACAGGGAGGCCTGGAGTGCTGCAGTTCATGGGGTTGCAAAGAGTCGGACACGACTGAGCAACTGAACTGAACTGAACTGAACTTTCATTAATAATCAAAACACCAAGAGACAAGACTTTGTGGTAATGGAGAAAATGGATTAAGCCAGAAGCTATCAGAGCATAAAGTAGAGGGAAGGAAAAGTAAACCTCAGATTGAAGCCCTGGGTTGTACATGAGGGACACAAATAACATGAAGAAAAAAGCAAACTTGAGTCAGCCAGAAGTTTATGTCAATAATACTGATACTCCTGTACACAGTGATGGCGAGTACTTACTGAGGATTCCCTGTGTGACAGCACGAACCTAAGTCCTTTATATGTGTATCTATCTTTTTTCATCTCAACCACTCAATAATATTTAAAATTGCAAAAAAAAAAGATAAATTCATTTTACAAAAGCAGTCCTGGTTTTAAGAAAGAATTGGCCAGGCTAATGGTAGATTCCATGGTGAATTTGAAATGGCATAGCTATTATATTGCTGCTGAACAATGTGGCTATACATATACATGCCTAGCACTGTGCTTAGTACTTCATTTACACTGTCAGTACTTATGACAGTGTAATTGCACAGGTATAGGTAGAATTAATGCTTCTGAAAATTCGAGGATACAGAGGTTTAGAGAGATGAAATATGGTGCCTAAAAGTTCCCAGGAAGCAAAGGGTAGAAATAAAAGCTTTAACTTACATGCTCTTTACCACAATGATATATTATTCATCCAAACTCGATTCACATCTATTTTTTTTTTTTTTTTTTTACAGTGTTTGTGTGTGTGTGTATAAAGAAAGGCACATTTTCATACAGTGGTCACTACTAGATGTACTCTGGGTGACTATATACCACTGATACAGGGTAGGGACATGGAACTATATTTGAAGAGTGTCTAAAGTTTCAGTTGAGAAAACAGCATATCATTTCTAGAAGTTCTAAAATCTACTTCCTCCTCGTGAACTCTTGGTTTACTTTATAAGATTCAGTTTTCTTTTCCAGAACAAATCACTTGAAAGAATGCCTTTTAGCCAAGAAGTTAAGCATTTTAGGAGATGACATTTGGCTGAATTTCTCTCTCAAACTCCTTCTCTATGCCCACCATGCTCACTGAGAGAGTATTTATTATGAACTGGCTCCTACAAGTGGCTTATCACCTCAAAATGAATCAGTAGTGGGACCCTTTCTTTTCTCTTTTAGTATTCAAGACAACATGTTCAGAGCGTGCTGCTTACAGCATTTCAAGCCTTTCATTAGTGTTCATGCAGCTAGAGGGGTAGCATAGATCTTAGACCAGGTGACACAGAGCAATGCAATGAAGAAATGGTGGGTTAACTTGTGTGGTTGGCAATGGAGATGATTGGATCTGTCTTTCCTCTCCCTCTGGCTCTTATAGCCCACCTCTACAAATAGCTGGGCTCCAGAGTAGGGAGGCTGCAATCTCTGTTCTCAGACTCAGGAGAGGCTCTGTGCATCAGGGTCATTGGGCAGACAGGCACAGACTCTTTCCTAAACTAAATTTCACAGAGAAAGTTTGGAAACCAGATGAGCACCCATCGGCCGTTCTTTCCAAGACTGTCATCTCTTTCAGCTTTGGCTCATTTCAGGACCTATCTCTGGGCTCCCTTTTTGATAGGTTTTTAGTTTTGAGAATTCCCAGATTTAAGCCAAGTTTCTAGGTGTGAGCTAGTGTGGCTATAAACTGTTTTAGAACCAACACCTTCTTCCACCCAGGGTCGGGAGTGAGAATCACATTTAGATGCCTTGGGAATAACATATTTCACACACATGCCTTGAGTTGTCACATATTTTGCTTTATTAATTCATTGCTAGGTCAAGCAATAGCAGATGACTGCTTATCAAACAGATGACATGTTTTTAATGCATGATTAAAGCAGGATTTATCATGCCTGTCAGAAGCCAGGAAGCCTGTGATTTTCATTATTTAAAGCTGTACTTTAGAGACTCTCTGGTTTTACCTCGAGAGGTGGCGATTACACAGACAAAACCTTACCAGGGTGTTACACGAGAGATAGCTTTTGCATGGAAAACACAAAACCTATTTTTAACACACTAGAATTTTCCTATAAAGCAATTTTCATGGTTCATACTGCACCGCCACTTATTAGTTATGTTGTCTTGGACAAGCCCCTTCTCTCTGAGCTTCAGTTTCCTCACCTGTCAAATGGAAATAGTACGTACTTCATAGAATTGCTGTGAGGACTGAATAGAATTATGTAAACAAAGCACCAGGACTAGTTGATTTCAAGAGGGTGTGGTTACATCCCTTTTATCTGGTGAATGAAGAAGCAGAGTGATTAGACCAGGGTTAACAAGGATCCCATGGGCTTCCCTGGTGGCTCAGAGGTTAAAGCGTCTGCCTCCAATGCGGGAGACCTGGGTTTGATCCCTGGGTTGGGAAGATCCCCTGGAGAAGGAAATGGCAATCCACTCCAGTATTCTTGCCTGGAGAATCCCATGGATGGAGAAGCCTAGTAGGTTACAGTCCATGGGGTTGCAAAGAGTCAGACACGACTGAGTGACTTCACCTTCACCAACAAGGATCCCACAGCAACAGTTCTTTATCGTTTGAGCCACCAGGGAAGCCCTGGTGAAGTGATGCTTTTAAACTGTGGTGTGGGCGAAGACTCTTGAGAGTCCCTTGGACTGCAAGGAGATCAAACCAGTCAATAGTAAAGAAAATCAACCTTGAATATTCACTGGAAGGACTGATGCAGAAGTTGAAGCTCCAATACAGTGGCCACCTGATGCAAAGAGCTGACTCACTGGAAAAGACCCTGATGCTGGGAAAGATTGAGGGTGGGAGGAGAAGAGGGTGACAGAGGATGAGATGGTTGGATAACATCACCGACTCAATGGACATGAGTTTGAGCAAATGCTGGGCAATAGTGAAGGACAGGGAAGCCTGGTGTGCTGCAGTCCATGGGATCACAAAGAGTTGGCTATGACTGAGTGATTGAACAACAGTTCAGTTCAGTCTCTCAGTTGTGTCTGACTCTTTGCGACCCCATGGACTTCAGCACGCCAGGCCTCCCTGTCCATCACCATCTCCTGGGGGTTACTTAAACTCATGTCCATCAAATCAGTGATGACATTTAACCATCTCATCCTCTGTTGTCCCCTTCTCCTCCCGCCTTCAATCCTTCCCAGCATCAGGGCCTTTTCAAATGAGTCAGTTCTTTGCATTAGGTGGCCAAAGTATTGGAGTTTCAGCTTCAGCATCAATCCTTTCAATGAATATTCAAGACTGATTTCCTTTAGGATGGCCTGGTTGGATCTCCTTGCAGTCCAAGCGACTCTCAAGAGTCTTCTCCCACACCACAGTTCAAAAGCATCTATTCAACACAAAACAACAACACAGCAACAAATACATGTTCTCATGACATTATTTACTGCACCATCTTGCAATAATCAATCTGCTTATCTCTAAAGTATGAACTCCTCTAGGTGGGAATTTTCTTCCATAGTCACAAATATTATTATCCCCACTTTTACAGATGAGAAAACTGAATCTCAGGCTAAACAGCTAATAAATGGCAAAGACATGATTCTATCTGACAGGAAAGACCATTCTTTTCCCATTAGTGTCCCACTGCCTCAATAAAAAGAGTCTCCATGACAAACAGACCTTAGCGGAGAGGAAAATCTGTTATTGGGCCACAACAAACTAATCTGCTGCTGCTGCTGCTGCTAAGTCACTTCAGTCGCGTCCGACTCTGTGTGACCCCATAGACGGCAGCCCACCAGGCTCCCCCATCCCTGGGATTCTCCAGGCAAGAATACTGGAGTGGGTTGCCATTTCCTTCTCCAATGCATGAAAGAGAAAAGTGAAAGTGAAGTCGCTCAGTCTGTCTGACTGTTAGCGACCCCATGGACTGCAGCCCACCAGGCTCCTCTGTCCATTGGATTTCCCAGGCAAGAGTACTGGGGTGGGGTGCCATTGCCTTCCCTGCAAACTAATCTGAGTGTTGCCCAAACCTGTCCTTCCAACCTTCTATCACAATAAAGATGTGAACATTTGAGCTACTATTTGCTGAATTTCTGGTTGGAGAAATTCACTGATATTAAGTGGTCTATTATGACTCAATTTGTCAGTGGCAAAATAAAAATTAAAACCTAGGTACCTAGATTTAATAGCTCAAGGATTATCAAATTATCTTCATTTGTTTCTGAGACCAATTATTCAGACATACAATTTCCTCATGAATTACTGGCTTGTCTAACTCTCCTTGGGTTATGTCTACTTCATCAACTTCATGACTTTTCCCCATAAATCTTGCCTGAGCAAAGATTCAGCTTTCATAGTTAATTAGGACAAACAAGGAAAATGCAATTCAGCTCTACAAAATGTGAATGTTTAATTTTGAACTGATTTTGTAGCATTATACTCAGTAGGACTCTTCCAATTTTTCAATTAAAGAGTTACTAACATGTACAAACATCTAGAATAAAAGAAGCCTTTCCTTCCATCACTGTTTGTCAGCTTCATTATTGAATTTTGGGTCTGCTTTGGGACACGCCAATTATGAAAGTAATCATGTAAAACTATATTGGATTCTATTAGCAATAAGACCTTAGAGGAGGTTCATTTATGAACACTGAAACTTTCTCTGACTCACTCTCATCTATCATGTAATTCACCTTAAGGTATTTTAAAATCACACTGTCAAAGCTTTAGAAGGGTACTCCTAAGCATTTAACTTTGAGCCACAGTATATTCTGAAAAACAGAGATGTGTTATGAAATTGAATACTGACAGGCAAATCACTCACATTTTTCAATGTAAACATTGTTTACATTTTCCAGATCAGTGTACATCAATGCTACATGAGAAAAGCACAAAGATCTACAAACACATGCATATACATACATACATATACGTACTTCATAGATATATTCATCTGTATATATGTTCTATTTACGAGCACTACTAGAAATAAGGATACGTAATAACAAGAGATCTGAAAGGACTCCCAACCTAATGACATCCCTGCTTTCCTGTTCTGCAGGGTAAAATATTCAATACAACAGGGAGAAGTTAGAGACCACTATCTTTACCCCGGTGACGTCTTATTTAGCCTTGCAGTAGAATGACAAGAAGCTTAGAGTTAATGGCAAGGCCCAAGGTGGAAAAGCTTTCGTAATATTCCAGAAACTTAAATCTTCAGAAAACATACGCAAACTTTTGCTTTAATTTATATAATTCATAGACTTTGAAATTCTATTTTTAGGACTGCCGCATTCTAGCAAAAGATGCTTTCAGAGAAACTGTCATTTCTCTTGGAGACAGCCTACAAGTATGTAACAAAGGTGCACAGCATGCAGAACAGAAGAGCTACGTGAGAAATGAGTTGATCTCAGTGGTCACAAGTGAGCAATGCGAGCACGATACAGCAGGCATTGCAGAGGTGGGCGTGGTTGCCAATGGACAAGCGCTATCCACACAGTTATTGCATAAAGAAGTAGCTTAGACAGGTTATGCACGTGTGTAGATCTATTGCACAATTTGGGTACTGATTTCAAGCATAGCCTGCCTTCACATTTCTTCACCGTACAACAGCAGCTTTTATTGGCTTCTAGTTTGCTCAAGACAAGCTTAACAGAACATTTGATATTTATTGTGATAGAAAATGTAAACAACACGTAACGGCTATTCTGGGCACCATAAAGCTCAGATATTTGCTTCTTTGACAATTAGGGATGTATTGCAAGCATTTGTGCATTATCTGAAAAACACTCCATTTATGCAAACAGATATAATAAAACTGAAATATGTAAGCAGTGCTGGTGCTTACTCCTGGCAGCATCTTTTCTGTAGGAAACAATTTTAAGGGACACTTTAAAAAATTCCAAGTATTAGAAATTTTAGCTAAAAATCTATTCGGTCAGAAAAATTCTTTGTTAAACCAAGTAGAAAGATTTTCCACCTTTCTTAAATATCTATAAACTTAATTGAAAGAAAAAAGACTACTTGGAGAAGTACCAGAAAGCTTCAAGCAATTTGCATAATTAAAACATCTTTTTCTCGTTTCTTTTATCTTTTATTCTTCTGACCTCAGAATTTCCTTTCTGTATTGCATATTTTTGCATAATTGAGATGATATAAAGCAAAGGCTGAACTCTTATCCTATTAGCCCTCAGAATCATTTGAGGGCTAGCTGTGCTGTGAGTAACTCTACCAAACTTCAGAACTGAATACACATCCTATAAACGAGGATACACACCTTCCTCTTATCACGATTGTGAATCACGAGTCTATTACTAATTTATAAATAGAAAGAAGACTTCATTGACCACATTTTCTTTTCCTGCCATAAGCAAAGATAAGCCAATTGGAAATAGGTGAGAGAAGTAATTCTCTATTTTTCATCTAAAGCTTTTCTTCTTAAAGTTTATAGTGGGGGTGGGGGGTACAGTGCTTTCATTCCATGCATGCAAGGTCTAATGTTTCTTGGCTAACAGAACTGCAAACAATTCGAACAGAGGAATGGGAATTCTTTTGTAGAGAGGAGAGTTAAGGTGGCTCAGCAGTAAAGAACCAGTCTGCCCATGCAGGAGACATAAGAAACATGGGTTCGATCCCTGGGTCAGGAAGATCCCCTGGAGAAGGGCATGGCAACCCACTCCAGAATTCTTGCTGGGAAAATCCCAGGGACAGAGGAGCCTGGTAGGGTTGCAAAGAGTTGGACACAACTGAAGAGACTGACCACAACATACAACAAGGAGAAGCAGAAAGCACTACAGATATTCAGATCAGTTCAGTCGCTCAGTCATGTCCGATGCTTTGCGACCCCATGAACTGTTGCAGGCCAGGCCTCCAGGTCCATCACCAACTCCCGAGGCATAATGTTCAAAAAATGTTTTGTTTCTGTATTTACTTTGGACAAGTTACAGAAGCCTTGATTTTATCGTCCCTTAAAGCAGGATAGCAATATCTATTTTTCAAACTTATGAGAATTAATTGGGAGAACATGCATGTAAAGACCTTGGTATATATCTCATGCTCCTTGTAAAGGTTTAAGTTAGAATGAGGGAGATGATTTGTTCATCTGATCTTTTATGCATAATTATCACAAACTGCACAAATCGGGTTTGTATTTGTTGCATTAAAGTACCTCCAATGACACTGCTTTGTACACAGCCCAACTCTGAGATGCACTCTCTGTCTACATATGAGAAGTTTCCAACTTGTTACAATAAAATTAGTTTCTCATGCCATTGGCCTGGTATGTTTTCATGGACCTCTTGGGCATTCAATACATGTTATTTGATCTTACTTGGTAGAAATCAAAATAATGTGAATAGAGTTTTTAAAAACCTAAAATTTTTTTCATGTTTTTATTTTTTGATGTGGAAAAGACAGAACCCAATAACAGAAAACAAAACCACTGCTGTTCACACATGATTGAATTAATTAGAGATGAGCTCTGAGAGCACTAAAAATGGCTCCTTAAAAGCTTAGCTAAATAATCCGAAAAATACATAAGAAACCTATTAAGTATAAAACATGTCTTTAAAATGTTATAGGGTAAGTCCTCCCAGAGGCATAACTCAGTCCCCTAAACCAGACACATCAGGTGGGCAAATGCCAATTCTTTTATGGTACTAAGATACCATTTATTAAATTAACACTTTCAGAACACCCTGGTGGCTTGGAACTAATGCTCCTTGTAAAGGTTTAAGTTAGAATGAGGGAGATGATTTGTTCATCTGATCTTTTATGCATAATTATCACAAACTGCACAAATCGGGTTTGTATTTGTTGCATTAAAGTACCTCCAATGACACTGCTTTGTACACAGCCCAACTCTGAGATGCACTCTCTGTCTACATATGAGAAGTTTCCAACTTGTTACAATAAAATTAGTTTCTCATGCCATTGGCCTGGTATGTTTTCATGGACCTCTTGGGCATTCAATACATGTTATTTGATCTTACTTGGTAGAAATCAAAATAATGTGAATAGAGTTTTTAAAAACCTAAAATTTTTTTCATGTTTTTATTTTTTGATGTGGAAAAGACAGAACCCAATAACAGAAAACAAAACCACTGCTGTTCACACATGATTGAATTAATTAGAGATGAGCTCTGAGAGCACTAAAAATGGCTCCTTAAAAGCTTAGCTAAATAATCCGAAAAATACATAAGAAACCTATTAAGTATAAAACATGTCTTTAAAATGTTATAGGGTAAGTCCTCCCAGAGGCATAACTCAGTCCCCTAAACCAGACACATCAGGTGGGCAAATGCCAATTCTTTTATGGTACTAAGATACCATTTATTAAATTAACACTTTCAGAACACCCTGGTGGCTTGGAACTAATGCTCCTTGTAAAGGTTTAAGTTAGAATGAGGGAGATGATTTGTTCATCTGATCTTTTATGCATAATTATCACAAACTGCACAAATCGGGTTTGTATTTGTTGCATTAAAGTACCTCCAATGACATTGCTTTGTACACAGCCCAACTCTGAGATGCACTCTCTGTCTACATGTGAGAAGTTTCCAACTTGTTACAATTCAGTTCAAAATGTTTATTAAGTAGATGAGAAACAATCCAATAGCAAAGAATCCACAGCTTTGAAAGAATGAATATGCACTAGACTCCTTGCTTCACATGATAAATAATCACAAAGGACAGGGTGAAATTCTTATGCAATTTGGCAACAACTGTGGGAAAAAAAATAACTTTTAAATTTCTTTCTATAAAACTTTATTTTCAAAAGTGAAATATGGCAAAAAGCTAGTACTCTTGGGTATTATAAATCATCTCTCTCTCAGCTAGGAAAAGAGATCTGCTGGAAGGCTGCCCAGGGCACACAGATATGTTCTTTTCCTTGAATCACTATTAGGGGCAATTACTTTTCATTGGCTTTAGGCTTACTTTGCACAAGCATTTAAAAAATGCTTCTGCATCTTGGAGTTTAAGACTATAGAATTAGCACACACTTAAAATGGGTACAGGTAGCATTCACTTCCGGTCGGAAGGTTCTCCAGAAATATGTCTTAAGACATATTAGCACTGATATTATTTTTAAAATAGTCCCTGATCTTTTTATTCTTGACATTTTTGGCAGCATTACTGGAGTCACTCTGTCCTCTTGGCTTTGGATATAGCAGCTGGTCTTGGGTTTCCCCCTACCTCAGTGACTACACCTCAGCCTCTATTGGTGCCTCCCTCTCTTTTATTCTTCCTTCTTTCAAACCTTGAAATATAGATATGACCCTCTTTGACTTATCTCCACCCTCTCTCCTTAACTCATCCATGTCTAAAATGCTAATGACTCCCACATTTATATCTGCAGCCGTGATCTCCCCCTGAGCTCCAGACTCATAATACACAGCTGTCTATCTGTCATCTCTGCTTGAATATCAGAAAGGCATTTTAATTTTAACTTGTCCAAAACAGAATGATTGATCCTCCTCACCCCAATCCCCCCACATCCCTGTTCAACCAGGTACTCAGGCCAGAAACCTCTGAATTATCTTGGATTTCCTCTTGCCCTTCCATTCTACCTTGAATCTCTAAGAAAATGCTTCTGGTTCATTTTTCGACTGTTTCCCCAATTCATTTAGTTCTTACCACCTACACTGCTACCACTCTGGTCTAAGCCACCATCACCTCTCTGCACTATGCAAACAGACCCTGTAACTTGCCTTTCTACTGGCCACATGGCTGCCAGAATTTTTAACCTCTTCGCCACCAATATCACATTACTCTTTGGCTTTAAAGTTATCCAGAGGCTTCCCACTATACTTAGAGAACTATCCAGACACCTGAGCATGGTGTCAGGTATAATCTGCCCTCTGCCATCTTTCTCACCTTGTCTTGTATATTTCTCCTGTCCACTCTGGCCACGTGGGCACTCCTCTTGCTCCTCAACCATACGAACGTCATTCTCACCTTAGAGCTTTTCCTTTTGCTATTCCTTCTAACTGTAACATGATTCCACCAGGTCTTTGAACAACTAGTCCCTTCTTCTGATCTTGCTAAAATGTCATCTCTTCATTCCTGAGCATCCTTTCCCAAGTCCTCTCTTCAAGTCACTCTCTATCCATTAACTTATTCTTATTTTCTTCCTAACACTTAAAATTATCTGAAATGTCTACTTATGTGCTTTTCTAATACCTGTTTCCTCCACTATAATATAAATTCCATAAGAGCCAGGGGCCTTGCATATATTGTCTATATGTCTTGGCACACAGTGGATATGCAATAAATTAGTGGTGAATGAATATTCTGAATGCATTCCTGACCATCACATATATCTAATGTAGTGGAGATATACCATATACTAGATTCAAAGAAAACAACTAAAATTCTTTATAATAATTTAAAATAATAAAATCATGCTCCTGGGTCAGAGAGGTCAAGAACTGGGAACGGTCTTAGAAATTATAATGAACTCACTAATTTTACAATGTCATGAGGCTTAGAAAGGGGCAGTGAGCCAAAAACAGTTCACAAAGTGAGAGAGAGGCAGAGTCAGGCCTGGTCAGGTTCGCCTACAGCATCAAATACAGCTGGTTGCCCTTATTATATAGCACACATGGGTGATTTTATAGACTCAATGACTATACAAAGAAGCCCAAAATCCAGCACCAAAGTGCAATTCATTATGCACAGCAAGTAAAAATATTATTTTGAATCATAAGTTTGATTTATCTTAAATGAATATGTTAGTATTCACAATAAATGGCAACCTTTTAATTAATAGTATGCTTGCATTAAAATAGCCAGAACATGGAAGCAACTTATATGTCCGATGGCAGATAAATGGATAAAGGAGATGCAGTACATATATACAAAGATATATTACTTGGTCATAAAAAGGAACAAAACTGGGTCATTTTAGAGATGTAGATGAACCTAACATCTGTCATACCGAGGGAAGTAAGTCAGAAAGAGAAAAACAATACTGATATTAATGCATATATGCAGAATCTAGAAACAGGATACAGATGAACTTATTTCAAGGGGAGGAATAGAGACGCAGATAGAGAGAACGGATATGTGGACATAGGAGGAAGGAAGGGTGGGGTGAATTAGGAGATGAGGATTTGCATATATACACTATGTGAGTTGGTCACAGTCGTGTTCAACTCTTTGCAACCCCATGGACTGTAGCCCGCAAGCTCCTCTGTCCCTGGCATTCTCTAGGCAAGAATACTGCAGTGGGTTGTGGATCTTCCCAACCCAGGGGCTGAAGCCAGGTCTCCTGCCTTGCAGGTGGATTCTGTCCCATCTGAGCCACCTGGGAAGCCCATGGCCACGTGTAAATTAGCTAGTGGGAAGCTGCTGTGTAGCACAGGGAGCTCAGCTCAGTGCTCTGTGATGACCAAGGGGAGTGTGATGGAGCTGGGGTGGGACAAAGGTTCAAGAGGGAGGGGATATATCTACACATATAGCTGATTCCCTCCACTGAGCAGTAGAAACTAACACACTGTAAAGCAACTGTACTCCAATAGAAAAGCATTTAGGACGTTTTTCAGGGACAAATGAATGGCACATATCTCTTAAAAATATAACCAGTAAAGTTTTAACTAACTTTTATAGTTTTTCTCCAAAGTTGTCCATAAACATCACTTTAAAAATCTGCATAACTGCATTTCATTAACTATGTCTCTAATATGTATATAATGTATATAATATGTCCCTATTGCATGCCCAGGGAGCCCCTGGAAGTTGAGAAAGGCCTGGACCACTTTAAATATTTGTGACAATAGGTATTTTTTTTTTCAATAAAGAAACATTTAGATGAAGCTACCAAAATTATGGAATATTCTAAATAATTACATTATATATATTAACATATTAAACCACAAAAGAGTGTTTTATTATTATAGAATTTTAAAAAAATAATTCTTATTCTTCATGTACTGGAGGCTCCATGATCTATTGTAGGGAAACACATTTTTAAATTGAAAGGGAACACCTACTTCTTGCAATGTTGTCTGTGACTCTCTTTTTTACTAAGTCGCTTCAGTCGTGTCCGACTCTGTGCGACCCCATAGACGGCAGCCCACCAGGTTCCTCTGTCCCTGGGATTCTCCAGGCTGGAACACTGGAGTGGGTTGCCATTTCCTTCTCCAATGCATGAAAGTGAAAAGTGAAAGTGAAGTCGCTCAGTCATGTCTGACTCTTCACGACCCCATGGACTGCAGCCTACCAGGCTCCTCCATCCATGACATTTTCCAGGCAAGAGTACTGGAGTGGGGTGCCGTTGCCTTCTCCACTGTGACTCTTGAGGACATATTTATTCAAACAATGGTTAAAAATCCAAGATTACAGTTATTTATGATGGTGAAATCTGGGCCAAGTGATCCTCTTAGCACCAAGGGTGGATTTTGTGTATCTGATTTCCTTTGCTTTCTACCTTCATGCTAACCGTAAGCAAGTGGTGTGAGGATGTGACAGGCCTGGGTCCTGGGACCCTTTGCCACAGTGCTGCAATGCTTGCACCTGGACACACCTTTCCTTGAGCAAAAAAGTACAAAGAAACTATATGGGGCTAAAGATAACTGTAAGCATGATGCAGTTAGGGCACATTCTGGGCCAAAGATACAAAGAGGCCAAAAAACCTAATGCCACTGCTGAAGAGTCGGGAGCAGAAGCAGGTACCACACATGCCCCCTGCATACATCACCCCTAAGCCACCCCTCAACACATCCCTATCCTCAACCCATATAAGGAACAAGCTTACCCTGCCTTGGGGAGTAAGCAAACAAGGGACCCTGTTATTTGTCCTTGCTCTCCTTTCCTGCAGCATGGGCCCCAGTAAAGCCAGACAGAATTTCCTGCCTGACCTCTGATCAGTTTCTATTGATTAAGGAGGCCAAGAATACTGGTCAGTAACAGGGAGAGGATAGCAGGTGATGGGAGAGAGCTTAGTCATCAAAAGGCAGATGACATCTAGTGTACGAAAAGTTGAGGGATGGACAGAATCTTTCTGGTCTCAGAACTTGAAAACCAATCAACCAAACAAGTAAAAATAACTGACATGACTCTTTTCATCTCTCTCAATCCACTGCCTCGCTGATACTCAGGAGGAAAAATGAGTAGCTGCTTGGGATTAGTGGTTGCTGTGGCCTAATCCTGAATAAGGACAATCTTCCCTGGCTGTGGCCATATCCTAACTTGTAAATTCCAGCCATAAATGGAAATCAGAGCAAAATATCTATTTACTAGGATGAATCCCAAAGGATTTTACTGGCATTGCAGAAGTGTGTTCTGAAAGGTCTATAGGGTTCTGAGAGGCAATTGTAAGAGAAAGAAACAAAATTCATGTCCTCAATTGTTAGGGAGCAATTTGACAAGCAATAGGTACAAATGTGTGTGTATGTTCATCCGTCCATCCGCCTGTCTTTCCGGGGAAGATGGAGAGATGTATAGCCTAAAGTCTGATTCAGCTTCAGAAAACCAGCTCTATGGGGGCCTAGGATAACTCAGCTCTAATTATCCAAAAGGACCCCATCTCAGGTCTGGCTCTTTCTTCCACATAGCCAAAGGGGAAAAAAAACGCTGGTAAATTACTGTGTTGGTGGTTCTATTCATCTTTTTTTAGTGACATTACCATCGAATAAGCTTTAGTTCTTAATTGTTTTTACAAGAATGATGTTTAATCGAAGCTAATGATGTCAGGGTACTTGAATCACCGTATGAATTAATTTAGCAGTATGAATGCTTCATCACATCCTCTCTTTATTTCTCTCAGTATTAATTAGAATCATTTCCCAAAGAAAGTGAAAATCTCAGGGATGGCCTATATATTCCACTTTTCAACCCATGGTGGGCATATTACAAGAGTCTGATAGATCACAGAAAGACAGGTTTGGGTTAGAAAAGAGTTTCTAAGATTTGCCCCAATCTGAGATATTATACATACTTGATTTTAACATACTATAGCCAAAATCCATTAGAAAAATGGGCCTGTGATATCAAGAACTCATACACAAAAAAGGAAATACAGGAAAAAAGGAAAGTGGCTCTTAAAAGTAAGAAAAGGAAAAAAAGACGTTCAATCTTACTCATAAGAGATGCAAATTAAGGCCACACAAAGCGTCATTTTTTTTCATTTCTAAGATTAGCAAAAGTCTACAAGTTGGATGACATACATATTGGTGAGGTTATGGGGAAACAGGTACTGTCATATATTATAGGTAGGAATATGAACCAGGATAACCTTTAAAGAGGACAATCTGGCAATACGGATCAACAATGCAAATGCATACAGTCTTTGACCCAGATTTCCATTACTGTGATTTATCTTACAAATATGGGACTTCCCTGGTGGCTCAGACAGTAAAGCATCTGCCTACAGTGTGGGAGATCTGGGTTCAATCCCTGGGTTGGGACGATCTCCTGAAGAAGGAAATGGCAACCCACTCCAGTATTCTTGCCTGGAAAAATCCCTTAGACGGAGGAGCCTGGTAGGCTACAATCCACGGGGTCGCAAAGAGTTGGACACGATTGAGCGACTTTACTTTTACTTCACTATCTTACAAATATACTTACACATGTGTGAAATAATACATGAAAAGTTATATCCTTATAGCAATTTCATAAGAGCAAAATATTGGAAACAACTCAAAAGTTCATGAAGACTAGAAACAACTCACATATTCACAAATGAGGGATTGGTTAAATAAATTAGAATCTCTTCCTACAACAGAACATCATTCAAGCTATAAAACAAAGAATGATGAACCACCTTTGTGCCAGTATGGAAAGATGCTCAAGATTTATTTTTTCAGTGAAAAAAAAAATCAGCATACAGAAGAATGTGCATAGAATGCTACATTTTGTTTTAAAAAGGAAAGTTATGAATATGAATTTATATTTGCATAAAGAACATCTGGAGGAATTCTAAGAAGTGGATAAATGTGGTTTTCATTTTGTGTATACAGTAGTGAGAACTGGCTGGCTAGGGGTTGTGGAAGAGAATGAATCTTTTCATTTTATACCTTTTTATTTGTTCTATGTATTAAACCATCTGGGCAGCTTATCTGAATCTACCTCTTCAAAAAATAAAGTAAAATAAAGCATTATTGATTAGGATGTCACAATTTCTGGATTTTCCAAAACCACAGTGCATATATATTCCTGAACATACTGAAATTTTTCTCTGGCAGCTTTCTTTTCCAAGGAAGTCTAATAAATATTAAAATGTAAACATCGAAAGATTACATGAATGCATGTGCATGACGAAGCACTTTTAAAGATCCATTAATGCATGTAGTGAATTAAATTTCTTGAGAATTACCATTGATTAAATGTCCTACTTATGAAATAATTACGAACTGAAGCTTATCAGATGGAAAATGCTGAAAAAAGACAAGCACTACTATCATCTCTAAATATAAGACAAAGAATGAAACAGTAGCTATTGCTTTCACATATTATCTTAGTTAGACAAATAACGGATCTGTCTCTTTTTACAGGTTTCTAATATGAAGAAGTTACTCTATTGCTTAAAATACTTCTTACCCTGCTGCTGCTGCTGCTGCTAAGTCGCTTCAGTCATGTCCGACTCTGTGCGACCCCAATAACGGCAGCCCACCAGGCTCCTCTGTCCCTGGGATTCTCCAGGCAAGAATACTGGGGTGGGTTGCCATTTCCTATTACTCTTAAAAATGATGTTCAGGCAGATGTGAACCAAGGGTATTTAAAATACTCAGATAAAAGTATAAATGGCATTTCCTCTCAGTTTGTTGTTGTTGCAGCTACTTGAAGTCTTGCCTGGATAATTAAAATTAAAGAAATCTAGGTATCAAAATTAAGACATGAGACAAAATAAGATAAACTAATCTGTACACATTAAACTCAAAGGAAACATTATGATTAGAGAAACAGCTCAGGAGCCAGAGGGCACATAATATATATAGTATTACAATATATAAACCATATTTTTCTTTTAAAAGAGAATACAACACAGGAAACTCCTTTCAGTGCTCTGTGATGACCTAGAAGGGTGGCATGAGGGGGCAGAAGGGAGGCTCAGGCAGGAGGGGATAAATGAATACATATGGCTGATTCACTCTGTTGTACAGCAGAAAGTAACACAACATTGTAAAGTAATTATCCTCCAATAATAACATAAAATATTGCTTCATTAATTGTGACAAAGATACCACACTAAAGTAAGACGTTAACAACAGCAAAAACTGGGTGTGGGGTATACGCATCGTTATAATTTTTCCATAAATTTAAAACTACTCTAAAACTAAAGTTTAATTTCAAAATAAAATTCTCATGTTAAAAAAAAGGCAACCAAAAAGTCACATAAGGTATTTTTAGATGGGCACATAATGTTCACAACTTTAAAACGACACATTGAGAACTGGGTACTAGATCACTGGGCCTAATGGGCTAGTGAAGAGGAAGAAGTGGATATCGGCAGTGGCAGTCATTAAGAGGTGGTTTTCCTTGGTCTCCCTGAAGCACAGTACACATGAGGTGACTTTTGCTTTCTTCCTGGGGGCATCCTGGACAAAAATAGCAGCTCCCAGTATTTGTACCCAAGGTGCTTGCCATGCTTTGGGCAAAATAAAGAATAATAAATGAACAATGCAGGTGAAATCAATGAAGATGATAAAATGGCCAAACACACAATTGTTTTTCATGTTTATCTGCCTATACAAGAAGACCAAAAAGAGAAAGAAAATGAGATTTGAGGGTAAGTATGTAGGAACAACCTTCTCAAAATGGTTACAAAAAGTAGATGACTGGATAATGTCTCCCTGATTTTATTTTCCAGTGAGAGCCCACATTCAAAGAGAACGCTACATGTACAGAGGATTAAAAAAGAATGAGATTTAAGAAATACTGGCTTAGCATTACACGGTTTTGATTATGAAAGAAGAGTAATTCATTGTTTGGGGCAAAAATTACTGTCTCTTACAAACCTCTAACAGAAATAATTCTTATTTAGAAGGCATTTACAATTTCAGTGTGATTTTACGTTGGGTTTTTTCATTCGATGAACTGATATTATCAGCCCTTAGTACAGATGATATATAGTGACGTATGCTCAGAAGCATTAAACTACCTGCTTAAGGTAGCACAGGTAGAACATAGTGGAGCAGAGATTCAAACCCCGATCACAGCTTGAATTCTGTGCTTCTGCTCCATAGACCCTCAAGAGTAAGTGCAAATAACCCTTAAAAAATAAAGCATTCACTTTTCCTCTAGAGTAATCAGCCAGAGACTAAAGGTACTGATGTTCTTGATGGTCTTTACTAATGGTTTGCTGAGAGAGTTCTCAAAAATCGGTTCAATGATAGTTACAAGATACACTGATACACCATCACCACCTAGGACCCTCAATTCCCTGTACCCAAAAGGTCAATTTGATTTTGATCCATGAGTTGAGCCAGAAATTGATTTTCCTTTGATTCTAATTCCCAAGTAGGTGCCCTGAAATCCTGGCAAAGCTTTGCTCTTACCTTCTAGACATCCCACTTCGATATCGGACAGGTGTTAACAATTAGACATGTTCAAAGAACAATAAACAATTAAGGAGTCTGCAGGTTTGATTTTATACTCCAGTAATAGCTCTCTGAGGATACTGTGACTTTCATGAGAGCGAGAACAAAAATAAGATATTCAGGAAGCTGCAGGCCAGAGCTTTTAAAAACATTGGTCTTCCCTGACCTGTCCCACCCTTTACCCCCGCCAAAAGAATCTTTGAGTCTATGGTTGGGAAGAATGGCATAGGGGCTTCTTCTTCATCCCAAATTAAGAGGCAGGATGTAGAAACTCTTTTGAAGTCTGGAAGGTGGATCTTGAGACTGCTCACTAAAGAGTGCAAACCTCCTCCTGCCCCAAACTCTCTAACTGGCTAAAGATAACACACTCCCAAAGTCCCAAGGTTAGCAAGCAAATAATGAGTTGAATTAAAGTTCCAAAGAGATTGTTGTGTAAAGAAAAGTTTTAGCTTATCTTTGGAAAAAGATTTTATAAACTGCAGCGCATAGTGACTGCATTAAAATCCTTTTCTGTATTATAGTAAAAGACAAATAATGTAAAATTTATCATCTTAACCATTTTTAAGCAGACAGTTTAGTGATATCAAACACATTCATAATGTTGTACAACCATTATCACCATCTGTCTTCATGAATTTGTCCATCTTATAAAACCGAAACTTTATACTCATTAAATAATACCTTACCTTCCAGTCTCCCTTCAGAACCTGGTAACCTCTATTCTATGTTCTTTCTCCATGAACTTGACTCTTTTAGGAACCTGAGATAAGTGGAGATATACAGTATTTCATATTTGTCCCCTTGTGCTTGGCTTATTTCACTTAGCATAATGTCTTCAAGCTTCTCCCATGTTGTAGAATATAGTTACAATTTCATTCCTTTCCATGGCTGAGTAATATTTCATTGCAAGCATTCACCACATTTTGTTTATCCATTCATCTGTTGATGAACATTTGGATTGTGTTCACCTTCTGGTTCTTGTGAATAATGCTACTATGAATGCTGCTGTACAAGGATCTGTTTGAATCTTTGCTTTCAGTTCTTTCAGGTATACATGTAAGAGTGGAACTGCTGGATCATATGGCAATTCTATCTTTAATTTTATGAGGAACCCGCAAACTATTTTCCACAGTGACTGCATCATTGCATATTCCTACTAATAATGCACAGAGGTTCCAATTTTTCCACATCTTTGCCAATATTTGATACTTATTATTTTCCACTGTTTTGTGTTTGCTTTTGAATAATAGCCATCCTAATGGGTATGAAGTGATTCAGTTCAGTCGCATCCGACTCTTTCCGACCCCATGGGCTGCAGCATGCCAGGCTTTCCTGTCCATCACCAACTCCTGGAGCTTGCTCAAACTCATGTCCATTGAGTCGGTGATGCCATCCAACCATCTTATTCTCTGTTGTCCCTTTCTCTTCATGGTCTCAATCTTTCCCAGCATCAGGGTCTTTTCAAATGAGTCAGCTCTTCGCATCAGGTGGCCAAAGCGTTGGAGTTTCAGCTTCAGCATCAGTCCTTCCAATGAATATTCAGGACTGATTTGCTTTAGGATTGACTGGTTTGATCTCCTTGCTGTCCAAGGGACTCTCAAGAGTCTTCTCCAACACCACAGTTCAAAAGCATCAATTCTTCGGTGCTCAGCTTTCTTTATAGTCCAACTCTCACATCTATACATGGACTACTGGAAAAAACCATAGCTTTGACTAGATGCACCTTAGTCGGCAAAGTAATGTCTCTGCTTTTCAATATGCTGTCTAGGTTTATTATAGCTTTTCTTCCAAGGAGCAACTGTCTTTTAATTTCATGGCTGCAGTTACCATCTGCAGTGATTCTGAGCCCAAGAAAATAAAGTCAGCCACTGTTTCCCCATCTATCTGCCATGAGGACTGGATGCCATGATTTTAGTTTTTTTGAATGTGAAGTGAAATGTCTCTATAATTTCATTCCTTGATGACTAATGATGTTGATTATCTTTCATCTTCTGTTGTGCATATCTGCCTTTTCTATGTTGTCTTTGGAAAAATTTTATTTACGCTCTTTGCCCATTTTTGAATTGGGTTGTTTTTGTTGTTGTCGAGTTGTAGCAGATCTTATATATTTTGGAATATATTCTTTATCAGATATATGATTTGAAAATATTTTCTCCCACTCTGTGGGTTGCCTTATCACTCTGTCTACAATGTCCTACAAATTTTAAAATTTTGATGAAATCCAATTTATCTATTTTTCTCTTTTGATGCCTGGCTTTTGATGTCCTATTCAAGAAATCATTGTAGTGATTCCAGTTGACTAACCTCCAATAGCATCTTTAGGTAGCATTCTTGGGTTACTCTGTAAGTCACTTACAACAAATTTATTTATTCCCAAATAAATTCCAATTATGTTGTGATAGGTTAAAAAGCAATAGATGCATGGGTGACTTCATATTGGTTTCCAATCACCCTCAAGATTCAAACTCTGTGACATGAGTCTTCCTTTAGGACTTGATCCCTACCTTACTTCTTTAGTCTCATCCTCCCTTGTCATCTAACTTCAGTAATCTGGAACTTCCTGTCTCTGGAATATCCCATATATGCCTGGTGTCCTACTTTACTGGTGTCTTGTGTCTTGAAGGATGCCTTGTGTCATCCTTCAAGTCTTAAGTCAGTCAGCACTTTTAGGAAGTTTCATGATCTGACTCCATTTCCACCCAATATTCATCTGGCTAGAAGGTTAATAGCTTCAGCATCAGTCCTTCCAATGAATATTCAGGACTGATTTGCTTTAGGATTGACTGGTTTGATCTCCTTGCTGTCCAAGGGACTCTCAAGAGTCTTCTCCAACACCACAGTTCAAAAGCATCAATTCTTCGGTGCTCAGCTTTCTTTATAGTCCAACTCTCACATCTATACATGGACTACTGGAAAAAACCATAGCTTTGACTAGATGCACCTTAGTCGGCAAAGTAATGTCTCTGCTTTTCAATATGCTGTCTAGGTTTATTATAGCTTTTCTTCCAAGGAGCAACTGTCTTTTAATTTCATGGCTGCAGTTACCATCTGCAGTGATTCTGAGCCCAAGAAAATAAAGTCAGCCACTGTTTCCCCATCTATCTGCCATGAGGACTGGATGCCATGATTTTAGTTTTTTTGAATGTGAAGTGAAATGTCTCTATAATTTCATTCCTTGATGACTAATGATGTTGATTATCTTTCATCTTCTGTTGTGCATATCTGCCTTTTCTATGTTGTCTTTGGAAAAATTTTATTTACGCTCTTTGCCCATTTTTGAATTGGGTTGTTTTTGTTGTTGTCGAGTTGTAGCAGATCTTATATATTTTGGAATATATTCTTTATCAGATATATGATTTGAAAATATTTTCTCCCACTCTGTGGGTTGCCTTATCACTCTGTCTACAATGTCCTACAAATTTTAAAATTTTGATGAAATCCAATTTATCTATTTTTCTCTTTTGATGCCTGGCTTTTGATGTCCTATTCAAGAAATCATTGTAGTGATTCCAGTTGACTAACCTCCAATAGCATCTTTAGGTAGCATTCTTGGGTTACTCTGTAAGTCACTTACAACAAATTTATTTATTCCCAAATAAATTCCAATTATGTTGTGATAGGTTAAAAAGCAATAGATGCATGGGTGACTTCATATTGGTTTCCAATCACCCTCAAGATTCAAACTCTGTGACATGAGTCTTCCTTTAGGACTTGATCCCTACCTTACTTCTTTAGTCTCATCCTCCCTTGTCATCTAACTTCAGTAATCTGGAACTTCCTGTCTCTGGAATATCCCATATATGCCTGGTGTCCTACTTTACTGGTGTCTTGTGTCTTGAAGGATGCCTTGTGTCATCCTTCAAGTCTTAAGTCAGTCAGCACTTTTAGGAAGTTTCATGATCTGACTCCATTTCCACCCAATATTCATCTGGCTAGAAGGTTAATGTGCTAGTTTGAGATCCTACAATATCCCATATGATGTCTTTTACAGAATTATTATTTATTTAGCTGTCTCACACTCTCGATCCACAAGGACAGCAACTCTATCTATAATTTATTATTATCACTATATCCTTAGTATTTAGAATGATTCCTGGCACATTATATGCTCTGTAAATATCTGATGAATTAATGAATAAAGCAGACTAATAGCTTTTCCAAACCAGTGTTCTATTTCTAGCAGTAGTTAAATGCTCTCATGGGAAGGTATATAATTTAGAGATACAGCCTAAATTTCCCAGATTTCTATTTCTGAAAAGTTTATTTAACAGACCATTAATCAAGGTACTATTCTAAGCACTTTATAAATATTAATTCATCTAATCTTCATAACAGCCTGATGAGGTAGGTCCCATTATTATCTGTAGTTTTCAGGGAATGACACAAGAGCACAGAAACGTTAAGTAACTTTCCCATGGTCACACAGCTTCTAAATGGGTTTGAGCCCAGTTAGAATTGGTCAGCTTGTACCAACTCCTGACTGTGATAAGTTTCACCTAATGTGAAACAATATATATCTGAACATTTCAGACTTACAAGGAAGGTCAAGTTCATAATATTTATGATGTTCTAAACTTTGCTCACACTCCCCTCAGATTTAGGGTCGATTTATCTCTGGGGAGTCCCACGTTCCCTAACTGGGGCTCACAAACCTTTCATCCCTTAAATCTTTGAACTTACTTTCTCAGAACCTGAGCTCACTTCCTCATTCCCTCTGGAAGCTCAGCTTATGGAAGCACTGAGCATTTCAAGTACAGACAGACCATACTCATTCTCAGAATTAAAAATAAAACTTTTCACTTGGTTTCTGATACTTCTTTATTTTAAATTTGACTAATGTATTTAAATAACAATCTAAAATGACCCTTAGATCCTTTTCTCAATTTTAGCTGGTAGAAGCTCAGCTTATTACCCTAAGGAATATTAGAACTATTTTCTTTTTATTGTTTTTCAGTTGCCTTCAATGAAAGTAATCCAGCCACATTATTATTAATACTACAGAGTAAGGTATCTCTTTAAGCACATTTCCTTCCTTTTCCCCTTCTTTCCCTCATTCATTCAGTCATTCAGTACTGTCAAGATGCCAGGTGCTATGCTAGATGAAGGAAACAGAACTTTTCCCCTCAGTATTGTTCCATTTTAAAAGGTTTGTCTGGATTTCCCTGGCGATCCAGTGGTTAAGACTCGGCATTGCCTATGCAGTGTGTGTGGGTTTGATATCTGGTCAGGGAAGTGAGTTCCCACATGCCTAGCTATCTGGTCAAAAGATCAAACAAACAAGGAGAAAAAAAAAAAATACCCTCCATTGAAAAAAATTTAAAAGGTGTGTTCAATATCAAGGCAATTAAGCCATTATATGATTTGAAATACTATAAAAAATTATAAGAAAATTATTTCAATTGGATCCTCTTTTTCCATACTCATATTTGCCCTTTCAAAAGGCTAGAATACAGTGACATAGAAGTCAGTCTCATTACCTTAGTTTGAATAATGAAACAAAACACCTCATTTCAGAAAGTACAAAAATATATAACAAGATGATTTAAGTCAAAGTTTATATTAGGTACCATAGTTGTGAATTAATCCCCTAAAAGAGAGAAGAAAATTAGAAGTACATTAACATTTTAAGGCAAGATGGATGCATTAGAGATTTACCGTTAGATAAATTGCAAAATATCTCTTGCATCTGAATAATAAATATAATTTATTGATTTTCTCTGAATGTATTAGAGAAATAAAGCCTGTAAAATAATCATTTAGACTAAGGACATACAGTAAAGAATCAAAATTATTCTCTGCAGCAAGCACTAGGCTGATGGTTAATAGCACATACATTCATTTTCATACCTCTTGCCCTTTTAAATATATCTCTAAGGAAAGACAGTCATTATTATTTAGTTTTCCTCATGTGAAATTTCTCATATAATGCAGTGAATCTTTAAAAGTTATATGAAAAGTACATTTTTCTTTCAGGAATTCTCATTCATGATTAAGAATGCTAGTGAGTATATTTCATTTAGCATGGACAACATTTCCAGCTTAACTTGTTCCAGAGAATGTAACATTTGCAGCTAATTTCCAACATAACATTTAGAAATAGCTCAAAGTGAAAACTCATTATTGTGTTTTTTTGCCATGTTTAAAAGCCAAATGCAAATAAAAACCAAGACAAGACTATATTTTACTTTTAGAGCATGTATTTCAGTTCCTATTCCAGAAAAATAGGTTTGTTGTAGGTGGTAAGCTTGTAATGTTATTCTTTAAAACACATGGCAGGAAGGTCTCAGGGAGGAGAAGACATATGTTCACATCTGTCATGACCCTGCACTTATAAATCTGCCATTTGAAGACAGGTCTTCAAAGGGCCAGATGGTGGCCATGTTCTCCAAGTCACATATATTATACTAGCTTCATTTTTTGTTAACCAATATAGTTCAGAAGTTGTTTTTTCTGTATCTTATAATCCTTTCATTGTGGATGGCTTAATATATATTTTACCCCAAATTAAACTAACCCCCTGATATGGCTCATGCATCAGATTTGCAAATGGACAGATTTTCAGAGATATACTTTGCCATATGAACTGATGACCAGAAAGATTGAGGGCAAATGTA
>SJYX01020530.1:108658-156302 GCA_006410675.1 Oreotragus oreotragus | reverse complement strand
TTTTACTTTATTTACAGTACTTAATTTTTATTTTATATTGGAGTACAGTTGATTTACAATGTGTGGTAGTTCCAGGTGTACACCAAAGTGATTCAGTTATACATATACATGTATCTATTCTTTTTCAGATTCTTTTCCCATGTAGCTTATTACAGATTATTGAGTCAAGCTCCCTATGCTTTACAGTAGGTTCTTTTATATATAGGAGTGTATATATGTTAATCCCCAAATCCTAACTGATCTCTCCCCCTCCTTTCCCCCTTGGTAACCATAAGGTTTCATAAATAAATTAATCTGTATCAGTTCTTTTTAGATTCCACATATGAGTGATATATGATGTTCATCTTTCTCTGTCTGACTTACTTTGCTTAGTATAATAATCTTTCAGATTCATCCATGTTGCTGTGAATGGCATTATTTCATTCTTTTTTATGACTGAGTAATGTTCCATTGTATGTATGTACCACATCATTTTTATCCATTCCTCTGCCAATGGACATGGTTGCTTCCATGTTTTGGCTATTGTAAATAGTGTTGCAGAGAATATTGAGGTGCATGTATCTTTTTGAATTATGGTTTTATCTGGGTATATGCCCAGGAGTGGGATTGCTGGATCATATGACAGTTCTATTTTTTGTTTTTTAAGAAACTCCTATATTTTTCATCCTCCTTAGACAAAGTCCTACAGAAGTATATTAAGACATTTTGGAAAAGACTCTGATTCTGGGAGGGATTGGGGGCAGGAGGAGAAGGGGACGACTGAGGATGAGATGGATGGATGGCATCACGTGAGTCTGAGTGAACGTCAAGAGATGGTGATGAACAGGGAGGCCTGGCATGCTGCGATTCATGGGGTCCAAAGAGTCAGACACGACTGAGCAGCTGAACTGAAACTGAACTGAATGGATGGAATTCAAATATCAGGGTGTCCTGACCAAAGACAGGAAGCCATGAGTAATATTTAAGGGAGCAATGGATAGCCAGGACTGACTGCAGCATAGGGACTGTTAGGAAGTAAATATATGAGGATAAAAGGGCAATATTGTAGTTAGGTTGAATGCCAAAGCAATAATTTAATTTTGCGAGGATTTTGTATGACTGGAAGTTTTTGAACAGAGGAATTGTCTTTTTGATATTGAAGTATATATATATTTTTAAAGTATGTTTCTTTTAAAAAAAGTATATTTCTTTTTGATATTAAAGTACACATTCTGAGTTACACTTTCTCTGAGAGTTTCATAATATAAACTTTTGAAGTGGTCAAGCCAACAAATGTCTTGAAGANCTGTTAGGAAGTAAATATATGAGGATAAAAGGGCAATATTGTAGTTAGGTTGAATGCCAAAGCAATAATTTAATTTTGCGAGGATTTTGTATGACTGGAAGTTTTTGAACAGAGGAATTGTCTTTTTGATATTGAAGTATATATATATTTTTAAAGTATGTTTCTTTTAAAAAAAGTATATTTCTTTTTGATATTAAAGTACACATTCTGGGTTACACTTTCTCTGAGAGTTTCATAATATAAACTTTTGAAGTGGTCAAGCCAACAAATGTCTTGAAGAACATGAAAACTAAATAGTAATAATAGTAGCCACTGTAATTTGAGAATCGTTATGTGGCATGCACTGTGCTAGGGGGTCAACATCTGCCATCATATCACCGCGTGAAGTAGGGATTCCAGTCCTCAGGTTAGATCTAAGAAGAAAGCCTCAAGAAGGTTTAATAGTTTGCCTAAGACCAGATGAAGAAATCAGTATGAAAATTTAGCTGACTCTGTCTGCAAAGCCAGAGAAGAACACCTCTTGCCTTTGACAATGCTATAGTCTTGTTGGAGAGATAAAACATCTCTGCATGAGATGGGTCTCAGCTGTGGCCCACGTGAGCTTTAGTTGTGACATGAAACTCAGTTTTGCATGGGAACTCATAGTTGTGCCATATGGAGTCTAGTTCCATGACTAGGGATCAAACCTGGGCCCCCTGCACTGGGAGTGTGGAGTCCTAGGCATGGACCACCAGGGGAGCCCCTATATATTCTTTTTCATATTCTTTTCCGTTATAGGTTGTTACAAGATGCTGAATATAGTTCCCTGTGCAATATAGTAAGTCCTTGCTGTTTACTTTATAGGGCTTTGTATTTCGGACTGCTGACTTCTTTAAACTCCTTTGATTCAGTTTTTCTGCATCTTCCCCTTCCTCCGGGTTGTCTCTACAAGCTTAAACTATTAACAGCCTGATGCCTTCCCCTGGGCTTCCCTGGTAGCTCAGTTGGTAAAGAATCCGCCTGTAATGCAGGAGACCCTGGTTCAATTCCTCGGTTGGGAAGATCCTCTGGAGAAAGGATGGGCTACCCACTCCAGTTTTCTTGGGTTTCCCTGGTGCCTCACACTGAAAAGAATCCGCCTGCAATGCAGGAGACCTGGCTTCAATCCCTGGGTTGGGAAGCTTCCCTGGAGGGAGGGATGGCAACCCATTCCAGTATTCTTGCCTGGAGAATCCCCATGGACAGAGGAGCCTGGCAGGCTACAGTCNTCCCTGGTGCCTCACACTGAAAAGAATCCGCCTGCAATGCAGGAGACCTGGCTTCAATCCCTGGGTTGGGAAGCTTCCCTGGAGGGAGGGATGGCAACCCATTCCAGTATTCTTGCCTGGAGAATCCCCATGGACAGAGGAGCCTGGCAGGCTACAGTCCATGGGGTCTCAAGGAGTTGGACATAACTGAGCGATTGAGCAGAGCACAGCACAGCACACCTTCCATCTAAACTTAGTATAATTAGAGGAAGATGAAGGCTTTAAGAGCCTGAGAATCTCATTCAGAAGAAATGTCAGAAACGTGGAAGCTATCAAAAAGCAGATAAAAGCGATGCATTCAGCCATTCATTCATTCATTAAAGGTGTTTTCATTAAGCACCTAGGTGAACCAGGCAGCTGCAGCTTCATGAGTGTCTGACCTGTGCAGTCATGGAGGGCCCCTTACTCAGGCTGTTTTAATGGTTTACTGTCACCGTCTTAAAATTCTTAACTTTATGTTTTAAAATGTGACTTTTAAGTGAGGTTCAGCAGGACAGTAGAATGTGAGCAGAGGAGATACATACAGCATGTTTATCTACCTTATTCTTTGCTGCTTATTCCTATAAAGCATATGTGATGCTCACAAGCACACAATTCCAGTGTCCCCATTGCCTGGAGAATCCCATGGAAAGAGGAGCCTGGCAGGCTACAGTTCATGGAGTCGCAAGGGTTGGACATGACTTAGCGAGTAAACCACCACCACCACGATGGACAGGAGTTCAGCGACACTCAGAGCTAGTATAAGATAAGCATGTTCCATCTAGGATGAAGTAGGCAGGTGTGTAGAGAGCCCCAAGAGGCCATGATTTCCATTTAAACCAGAAGCTGCTTCAAACACAGAAAGAAGCATTGGTGTTCTAAGTAACATGAATGATCAAGGACACTTACCTTTTCTTAGTTTCATTGAAAGTGATGATATAGAAAGGGAAAAATAGTTCCTTTTCCTTTCAGCTGTTTTACATCATAAGCTGCCAGTAGACAGTGTGGCAGAATGTGCACATATAAAGAAGTGAATTAAAATAACTGAGTTAGTTGTTTGCAGCAAATTTGCTCTTCTTTTATGTATGTGCAGGTGTAAGCTACAAAGTACAAACTAGTTCTGATATTTCTACACCTGTTAAATGCACTTACATTTGCATTAGAGCTGGAAACACACAATATAAAGATGAATGGCACAAAATCATCCTGTACAGATTACAATTTAAAGTTTTCTTAGAACAATGTTAAATAGCAAATAAAAATACCATAACAAGTCAAGAGACAGAACTTGGAAGGAAAATACTTTATGTTTTAATGCTTTTAATAGTACTTCTATCCTGCTTTTTGAATAAGGAGCCCCACTTGCCACGTTGCATGGGTCCCACAAATTACATAGTTGGACTTGGGGCCAAGCACTGTGTTAGGACACAGGAATATATTGATGGACAAGTAAGACATGGACTCTGCTTTCACGGAGTACACAGTTCAGAGGGGATAATTACATAATAAAAATTGTTATAAGATAAACAGAGGAAAGGTGCAGGGTGTTACAGGAACAGGTAAATGGGAGAAACTGCTGAATGGACATTGTCACTTGCCTCTCCAACAGCCTTTCTCCTTTGCCAGTAAAATTTCCTTCCTTTAGAAACTAAACCTTTCTGATCCTCCATTTCCCTGGCATATACGGTTTGAGCATGTGATTAAATCCAGTCCAGGGATAACTGAGTGAAAGTCTGCTAGATAGAGACACTTCAGGGAAAGATTTTGCTCCCTGATACAGAGAGGAACATGTGAGGAGAACATCTCCCCTTTCTTTCCTACTTTAGATACTGTTGTGTGAGAACGTGGTACTCAGAGTTGTGGACCCTATCTTGTAACCATGAGGAAAAAGTAAAGATAATGGCCAAAAGCTTGTCTAGAACTAAAATGTAACTTTGAACCTCTGGGCCTATTCAGAACTACATGCCAACAGAGTGCTTGTTAGGTGAGGGGAAAAATTGCATTCTCGTTGTTAAAGACACCGTTAGCTGCGTATTATGTGGTTTGCAACCAGTACTTCCTAAGTGATGTTTTGATCTATTCTGGGTAACCAGGGAGGTTTCTTCTGAGAAAGTGACATTTCATATATACCAAAATGTTGATTAGGAATTATGTTGTCAATGATTTGAGACAATAGAGATCCAAGGCTGAGAGAATATGCATAATTTGAATGCCCTAAATTAGGAAGGTACTTGACATATTTGAGAGCTAAGATCCTGAAGAATATGTGCTGAAGACTACAGTAGGTGTGCAGCATCCTGGACATGAGGCTCTCAGATACACCCCCAGATAGATGATTTGACGGTTTTCCTTCTGGGAGATGGTGACAAGTTGGTTGCTGCTACTCTGTACCCTGTCCAGAAAATCCCAGGCTCCAGCACTCAGCATATCAGGTGTCCCACAGCTGAGTGAGAACACAAATTTTCATTTTCATGGATGGTCCCACTTGTGGGAAGTGGATGCCTTGTCTGCATGTCAATACTGTGAGCAGTGACACAGCGGTTATCAGAACCTTTAGCAAAATGTAACCCTTCTAGTGCATCATCCTTCTAAATAAGCAAAATGAGGTGGGAGTGCCAGAGAAGACAGAGTGAAAATCTGCGGAGATGTGCACCATCAGATATACTTAAAAATATTTTTATGAAAGACTTGGATGATTCCCGAAATGATAGAAATAATGAGAAAGGAGGACAGAGTCATCAGGAGTATTCGTATAATTGCAGTGTTAATGGTTAGAACCCAATCAACCTCTGTGACGAAGTTGCGGCCTGGGTGCCTAGCGATTCCTGCAGTGATGACACCTAGAGAAATAAGGCTGTCAGAGCCATTATCATCATCATGTTTACCAGCATATCATCCCAGCCATGGATTCAGTGCCAGGAGGCAAGGAGGGCTGTGGTTTACAAAACAGACACTCACCTCAAAGGCCCACTTAAACTGCAATTACATGCTGGTAATGACTTTCTATAATTTGTGGTGGGAGGGAGATGGAAACTTGGACTCTGTGTTAGAGACAAAAAGAAAAACAAGGAGAAGAGAAGGAAACAGAATGCTAATTATGTTTTGAAAAAATGCATATGGCACCTGTCAGCACTACAGAAACATGATCTCATTAATCCTCATAATAGCTCTATTAGTCCCACAGTTGAGAAGAGGAAATTGGAGGAATGAGCTGTCTAAGTAACTTGCCCATAGCATGAACGAACTAGAGACATCAGAGAAACAAAACTGGCATTGATGATGTAGTGAGAGGTCCTCTCTCACCTTTTCTTCTGGTTTATACGCTTTGGCTCAGATGGGACAGGAAATAGAAGAGCAGACTCTGCGGCAAAAGCAGCTTTTGGCTTTGTGATACTCAAGTGGCAGTACCTAGTGTGATATAATCACCTGATAATCTTCTAAAAGTGATTTCTGAGTCTACATGAGGTATTTCAGTGGATTTTCAAGGAAAATCCAAGAAGTGTTTAACTTGAGCTAAAACAGGTATTTGCAAGATTTCTGTGTCCTCATTCATTGATTCAGCAAGTATTGCCTGTCATTATGCGCCTGGCACAGTGCTCAGCACTAGAAATAGAGCAGTGACTCAACCAGATAAGTTTCTGCTCTCATGGAGCTTTTCTTCTACAGGAGGGAAACAGGCAACAGACATGTGAATAGTACATGAAGGAAGGAGAGAACCACAGAGTGGTGCCTGCTGTGGGAACAGAACAAGGGAAAGGATGAGAATGTGAGTCTGAAGGGTGGGGTTTCTTTGGAGAAAGTAGCCAGGAAGGATTCTTTATGGGAGCGGAGACCTGTGGGAAAATCAGGGACAGATTTTTGGTGAAGTCTCAAGTGCAAAGGCCCTGAGACAGGGCTAGGAAAGGCAAAAAGAAACCAGTGTGACTAGATCATAAAGAGAAAGAGGGCGAGTGGTAGAAAAAGGAGCTGGAGAACCACGCACTTTCCAAAGACTGACTATCCTTTGCCTGTCAGTGTACTCGGGGCTGCTCAGAGGAAGGTTCCAAGCCTTCTTTTGTTGGCTCTTTTGCAAGATTCCCCAAAATGATAAAAGTGAAGAGAGAAAACGCTCTGCCCAGTGGGCCTCCATCTCTTGTTTCTTTCTTGCCTGTTCTGCAGTGAGGTGCTTAATGACCCTATTTTCCCTTAATGTACTCTCATAGAAAAAAACCCTAGGACATTATTCCATGCCTATTTTTAAGGTAGTTCATGAAATAGAAATGAATACGAGCACAGTTTGTTCCAGTGAGTCTCTAATAATCAAATACCTCCTCACTTGGCAGATTTTTGGCTTCCACAAAGGGATTTTAATTGAGAGGATTTTTGCAAAATCAGCATTTGGTATTCTGAGACACTCATTCAGCAAATACTTTGTTAGTATAATCGGCTTCAATGTATAAAGTAATTTGAAGAGTGGTTCTGAAGAGAGTCTCTGACCAATCCCTGTGTGATCTCGATGCATGACACTGCAGAAGGTCTCCATTCCAAATCGAATCAGCACGGATTTGTGCGTTTATGGGTTTAGCTTCTGTGTATAAATCCAAACCACTTAAATCCTGGATTAAAGGATATATGTGACTCCTCTTTTCTGCTATGGCTGAAGTTCTGATCATGTTCTGAGCCTCAGAAACCTCAAAAAGACTTAAAATATTTGCTTCTTGTTTTTATTCTGTTATGGTTTAGATTTTATGGTCACTGGAGCCTATGGGGTTAATGCTAGGTATACCTATAGTATTTGAGCCAGCAACCTGGAAAAGTTTAGCAGGGGAAATTGAGGAGAGTTAGCAGCACTGATTGGTTGACATAGTTGATTTGCAGATATCAATGTAGTCTTTATTTTTTTCAGTGTGATTTGAAACAAATTATATCTGTCCTGTTGGGATTACAGGTGTGAGGAGGGTCACGTGACTTCATTATGTGGCAGGTTTACTGATCTCCATCTTCCACTGCTGTCAATGCCTTGAGCAGACTGAGGCTGTGTCTTTCACAGTGTTTTCCCCAGAATCTGGCAACTGCCTGGCATATAGTAGATGCTCATTAAGTATTTGTTGAATGAATGAAACATTGGTAAAAATAGGAACTACAATGATTTAGTTATAATTAAGACAGTTTTTGTGTGGAATAAACCAATTAAAAAAATTCTAATATGTTCTCTTACAATATTTAATATGTTTTTTATTAAAAATGGCCGAGCACTCTGTGACAACCTAGAGGGATAGAGGAGAGGGAGGCTCCATAGGGAGGGGATATGCATATAATTATGACTGATATGTACTGTTGTACAGCAGAAACCAACACAATCGTGTAAAGCATTTGTCCTCCAATCTTAAACTTTTAAAAATGGCTTTATATACATATACTAATTTTACAGATGTATAAATGTGGTGACATTGTAATATTGTTTCCTTCATTCAGTCATTTCCCCCCCAAGTTCACTTAGCTTCTTCCTTTCTCCACCTCCAGTCTTCCAGTCCTTTACCCCTACCTCCAGATCATATTAATAATCTAGTAATTTGTGTAATTAAGACCAGGAATGTGTTTGCATCCCAGCACCACCATTTATAAGCTGTGTGACCTTGGGGAAATTTCATAAATCTGTAAAACCAAGATTGTAAAACCTATATCACAGAAATATGAGTATTGAATGAACTAATGCATATGGAGCTCTTAGAGGAGTGTCTGTCACCTGCTCATATATATACACAGTGGTCCCCCCTTATCCGTAGGGATACGTTCCAGGACTCCAGTGGAGGCCTAGAACCACAGTACTGAACCTTATGTATACTATGTTTTTTCCTATACATACCTACCTATAATAAAGTTTAGTTTATCAGGTACAGTGAGAGATTAATAATAATAGCTAATAATAAAATAGAACAATTATAGCAATACACTGTAATAGAAGTTATGTGAATGTGGTCTCTCAAATATTTCATTGTACAAATTTAATGCCTTCTTCATCTTAACTAAGCACTTAGGCACTGTGGCTCCCATTTTTGCAGTTTGAGATGCGACAGGAAGACCTGCATGAATTTCTCATTCTTTCTTCACAATTTCATAGATAGAAGAACAACACATGATTTTTTTTTCCCCTTAAGTCAGGAGTGTTCACGTTTTCACGTAAAGGAAGCACTTTACAGCTTCTCTTTGGCAGATCAGAATTGCCAGAATCACTATTCTTGTGTTTTGGGGCCACTATTAAGTAAAATAAGAGTTATTGAACACCAGCACTGGGATCCCATGGCAGTCGATCTGATTGAGAAGATGGCTGCTAATGGGTGGTATATGCTGGACAAAGAGATGATTCACATCCAGGGTGGGACCAAGCAAGACACTGTGAGATTCAATCACATTACTCAGGTTGGCCTGTGGGGCGTCTCTGGTGGCTCAGATGGTAAAGAACCTGCCTGCAGCGCAAGAGACCTTGGTTCAATTGCTGGGTTGGAAAGATCGCCTGGAGTAGGGAATGGTTACCTACTCCAGTATTCTTCGCTGGAGAATTCCTTGGACAGAGGAGCCTGGTGGGCTGCAGTCAATGGGGTCCCAAAGAGATGGACACAACTGAGTGACTAACGCTAACTAACACTAACAGGTCACCTCGCAAATGAACTGTTTATGTCTGGAATTTTCCACTTAATATTTTTGGAGCACAGATGACCCTGGGTAACTGAAAATGAGGAAGCTGATATCTCAGCTAAGGGCGGGGGTGATGAGGGTGGTCTTAGGGGCTACCTTAAGTGGACAGGCTGGGGTAGAGGGCTTCAGTTCCTCGCCTCATCTGCCTCTCTGTAGGGCTGCTGACCCTGAGACAGTTAACCTCCCGCAGACCGAGGAATCCCAGAGACAGGAGGAAGCTGCAGCGCCTTTTATGACCCAGTCTTACCTGGAATTCTCCAGGTAAGAATACTGAGGTGGTTTGCCATTTCCTTCTCCAGTGGATCTTCCCATTCCAGGGATCAAACCTGGGTCTCCTGCACTGCAGGCAGATTCTTTACCAACTGAGGTACCAGGGAAGCCCTATATTTGTGACATTACAGTTTAAATAGGTTTCTGTTGATTTTAAAAATGACTGTGTTTAAAATAGCTTCAGAGTTTCTAGTCTTGGTCAAAAAACATTTGTTTGTATTTGTATTCAGAAAGAGTTCTTAAAATATTTTTTTTTATTTAGGAAAAAAACCCCAACTCTTTAATCTACCTGCAATTCATTACTGTGTATATAGGTATAATTTTATTTCTCTTCAATGCTAGACAGTTAAATATTAATTAATTTTAAATCTACTTAATTAATTTTATAATCTACTTTTTTTTGGTTGTGGTTTTCTTTTTTGAGGGGAGTGGGTTTTATATTTTTGGCCGCTCAGCATGTGGGATTTCTTAGTTCCCCGGCCAGTAATTGAACCCATGCTCCCTATAATGGAAGTGTGGACTCCTAACCACTAGACCAGCAGGAAATTCCAATCTACTCTTTATTCTGAGTAGAATTTGTATCTTTACTACTAATTACTTTAATATGTAAATTTTCCCAGTCTCAGCAGTTTAGCATTGTAAAAATTATTTCCTTTTTGCTAACCTGTCCAACATGGGTATTTCTGGGTGGAAGCTCCACTTTATGGACTCTCCATCTTCAACATGAGGCTTCTAAGCCTACCTGGGTAGTCATCACTATTCCAGTTAGCCAGAAGAGAGAAAGTAAGTAGAAAATCAGGTGTGTAAGCTTGGAGGTGGTAAACAACATTTTCGTGGCCATTTTATAAGCCAGAGCTCAGATACAGGGCCACTTCTGGCTCCAGAGGAGGATGGGAAATATATTCTCACTGGTGCCACTAATCTGTTTGTCAGTTTCTATGCTGATGCCATGTTATTTATATTCTAATGACTTTGTAGTGTATTCTGATATTTTTAAAAGAATATCTCATTCACTATTTTTTCCTTCTCTTTTCCTGGGTATTATCCTTCCATACACAGTTAAATCAATTTTATTCACTTACAAAAACAAAATGAAACAACCATAACAAAACTGTTGAGATTCTAATTGAAAAGGTATTCAACGCAATATTATTTGTACAACTTGTGATTTTCCTATGCATTTAAGTCTTCCTAGTCCACATCATCTATCTTTTCTCTTTTTTTTAAGGTTTTATTTCATGTGCTTCCTTGAGACTGGATTGTGAAAGAGACTGAAATGTATCAGAAATTTTCATGACTGAGTTTTTTAAATGAGATATTATTTACTTATTGTGAAATGGACAGATCTTAAACTCCTATCAAGATACAGAACACGACCAGCACCTCAGAAGGTTTCTTTGTGCCTCTGCCAATGAATTTTTTACCACACAGGTAAGAATTATTCTGATTTTTAGCATCATAGAGTTAGTGATGCTTATTCCTGAATTTTATATAAGTGGAATGATATATATACCTTTTTTGGTGTAAGGTTTCAGTTGCTCCGTGTAGAGAGTCATCTGTGTTGCTATAATTATCAGTTTCGTCCTTTCTATCACTGGATAGTATCTCATCCCATGGACATACATTTGTCTATTCTTCTACATGCTGAATGCGTTGTTTCAACTTGTTGCTATCTTGCTTAAAGTTGCTGTGCACATAACTTGTTGCTATCTTGCTTAAAGTTGCTGTGCACATTCATGTGCAAATTTCTGTGTGGTCACATGTGTTTAATTTCTCTTCAGAAAATATTTAGGAGGGGAATTCCTGGGTCATAAGATAGGTATACATTTAACTTTACAAGAAACTGACAAACAATTTCCCAAAGTATCTGTGTCATTTTACACTCCTACCAGCAATGTCTTCTCCCCATTAACAGCTGTTGCATGTTATATCCTTACTAACATTTGCTGTTATCAGTCTTTAACTGTAGCCACTTGGATGGGTGTATAGTATTTCACATACCAACTTTGTTGCAGTATAATTTATGTATAGTAAAATACACACGTTTTTAAGCCTACAGTTCAGTAAAGACTGACAAGTATATACACCCATAAAACTACTACCACAATGAAAACATAAAGAGTACCCATTACCCCAAATATAAAACATTCCTATTACCACTTGTGTTCTTTCGATTCAATCCTCACCCCTCATCCCACTTCAGGCAACTGCTGAGCTGCTTTAATCACTGTGGATTTGTCATTCTGACAGTTTCAAATGAAAGGACATAAGTATATAGTCTTTTATCTCTTGCTTCTTTCACTTAGCATAATGTTTGTGAGATTTATATATGTTTGTTGTGAATAGTATTCTATTGTATAAATATACCGTGATTCACCTGTTGATGAATAACAGGTTGTTTCTAGTTTCTGGCTATTTTGAATAAAGCTGCAATGAATATATATATATACATAATATATGTCTTTGAATGAACACACACTTCTATTTTTCTTGGATAAATACCTAGAAGTGGAATTGTTCTATCACGAAGTAAGTATATGTTTAACTTTCTAAGGAATTGCCAAACTACTTTCCAAAATGGTTACATTATTCAATGTTTCATTATTAATGGATTAGAGTTACAATTGCTTCATATATTTGTCAACACTTGGGGTTATCAGTCTTTTTAACTTTGATCATTGTAATTGGCTAGTATCTTTCTTTAGTATCTTATCTCTAATATTTATTTCTTTGATGACTAAGTATATTAACCACCTTTTGATTGATGTTTGAATGTGTTCATTTCTGAGGTGTCTCTCAAATCTTTTGCCCATTAAAAAAAATTGGATTGCTACTTTTGTTATTATTGAGTTGTAAGAACATTCATTCTGAATATAAGACCTTTGTAGATACATTACAGATATTTACTTCTAGTCTGTGGACTGACTTTTTATTTTCTTTAAGTGTCTTTAGAGGAGCAGAAGTTTTTAAATTTGGAGAAGTCTACTTTTTTCAATTATTTTTTGTGGTTCACACTTTTTGTGTCCTCTGTAAGAAATATGCCTTTGTTAGGTTTGCAATAATCTTATGTTATGTTTTATAATAGTTTTAAAATTTTAGCTTGTAACAGATAGGATCTATTTTCTATCTCTAATTGTTTTTATGTATTAAATGAGTATGTTGAGATTCACTTTTTCCATAAGTTTTGATTTGTTTCAATCACTTATTGAAAATATCTTTATTTCTCCATTGAATTGCCTTTGTTGGAAATCAGTTGACCATACAATGTAGATCATTTTGAACTGTTTATTCTGTTCCTTTAATCTATATGTCCATTGTGATGTCAGTGCCATACTATCTTGACTGTTATAGTTTTAAAGAAAGTCTTAAAATTAGATACTGTGAATTTTCCAACTTTATTCTTTTGTAGCATTGTATTGGCTATTCTAAGTCCCCTTTGCATTTCCACATAAAGTTTATAGGCAGCTCACTAATCTCTATTTTAAAGAAGACTATCATATTATTATTAGGATTTCTCAGTTTTCTTTATACTACTATATATTAAGTTGATTGTATATTGACCCTTGTATATTGTATATTGATTGCATTTTACAGCCTTAATAAAGGTACTTACTAGTTTTAATATTTTGATTGTAGATTATATAGGGTTTTCTTTGTAAGTGATAATACCATCTAAGACTGAGATGATTTTATTCTTTCTTTTCAACTTTGTGCATTTTATTTCATTGCCTTATTACACTGGCTAAGACTTCCAATGAAATGTTAAGTAGAAGGTAGTGAGAGGGACAACTTAACTTTATTCTCAATCTTTAGATACCTTCAATATTTCACAACTAAGTATGTATGATGTTACCTGTAAGTTTTCATAGATATCCTTTTACTGTGAGTTGTTATCATGAGTAGGTGTTGAATTTGATCCAGTGCTTTTCTTGTAGTTATGTGTGTGTGTGCTCAGCTCAGTTGTGTCCAACTCTTTGAGACTCCGTGGATTGTAACCCACTAGGCTCCTATAACCATGGAATTCTTCCAGGCAAAATGACTGGAGTGGGTTGCTATTTCCTACTCCAGGGTGTCTTCCCAAGCCAGAGATCAAGCCTGGGTATCTTGTGTCTCCTACATTAGCAGGTGGATTCTTTACCGCTACATCACTTGGGAGTGGTAAAGAATCTGACTGCCCCCAGGGAAAAAATCATCAGGACCAGATGTATTTACCATTGATTTTTATCTAACCTTAAAGAACAGATGATTTTTATGTCATTTAAACTTTAGCCTTAGAAAAAGATTAAAATTTCTCTAATTCATACTTTAAATCCAATGTAACTTTAATACTAAGCCATTAAATTCTCTGGAATGTACACCCAGGAGTGGAAATGCTGGGTTGTATTTTAACTGTATGTTTAAGTACTTGAGGAACTGCCAAACTGTTTTCCAAAGGTGTCTACACACCACTTTAAATTCCCATCAATTTTTCCACATCCTCATCAACACTTACTGTTGTCTTTTTTATTACAGCCATTCTAGTCTGTATGAAATGGCATCTTACTGTGGTTTCGATTTGTATTTCCCTTTATTACTAATGATATTGATGTTTTCAGTACTTATTGGCCATTTGTATATCATCTTTTATATTAAGTTGTTCCCACACCATTTGTTGAAAAGACTGTTCTTCTCTCCGTTGAAATTTCTTGGCATCCTTATCATAAGCTGCCTTCAAATATGTGGGCTTCCTTCTGACTCTCAATTTTATCCCACTGATCTTTATGCCTATACTTTTTCCAGAGCCAAATGATTTTGTTTATTTTAGCTTTGGAATCGTGATATGCAAGTCCTCCAACTTGAATTTGCCAAACAAGATTGTTTTGGCTATTCTAGGTTCTGAATTTCCATATGAATCCCACCTGTGAAGAAGAACAGGTGGGGTTTTGAGAGGCATTGCACTGAGTTTGTAGAACAACTTGGGTAGTATTTTTATCTGAACAAAATTCTTAATCTGTGAACATGAATGCCTTTCTACTTTCTTAGGTCTTAATTTCTTTCAACATGTATAAATATTGCACTTATTTTATTAAATTTATTCCTGACTATATATTCTTTTTTAGATGCTATTGTAAAGGAAATCATTTTATTAATTTTATTTTGGGTTGTTTATTGTTAGCATATAAAAACACAATTGATTTTTGTATGCAGTATTATAACCTGCAACTTTGATAAACTCATTGATTAGCTCCAACAGATTTTTGTGGATTTCTTAGGATTTTCTGTATATGGAATATCACTTGCAAATAGAGATAATTTTACTTCTTCCTTTCCAATTTGGATTTTTTTATTATTAATCTTGCTTAATCGCCCTACTTATAACCTCCAGAACAATGATGAATAGAAGTGGTAAGACTAGCTATCTTTGTCTTGTTCCTGATCTTAGGAAATAAACTTTCCATCTTTCACCATTAAGTACAGTATTAGCTGTGAGTTTTTGTCAATGCCATTATCAGATTGAGAGAACTCTATTCCTAGTTTGTTGAGTGATTTTATAATGGAAGGGTATTGGGTTTTATCAAATGCTTTTTCTAGACTACTGATATTATCATGTGATTTTTGTTGTATTAATAATAATGTTTACATTGATTTTTGTATGTTGAACCAATCTTGTATTCCTGGGATAAATTTATCTTATTGTTTTAAGATGTAGGTTTTATTATTATTCAAAAGTGATAAGGCCAAAAAATCAGGAGACAGTTGCCACTGAAAAGATAGTTTATTACTCAGTTCCCAAGAAGAGGGATACGTCATGCCATGTGGGGTAGAAGGAGTTTATGGAGAAAGCACCATCGTCAGTCAGGAGATGGGGGTACGTAGAGGAGAATGTGGGCAAGTATCTTTATTGTGGTTTCCATGGGCAGAAAAGGGAAACGCAGAGTAAGCAGGTTTAGGGCTGGCTAGTTTGAACAATTTCAGTGGGCTCCAGCTGTCTGTACCTGGCTGTGGATGTTTGGGGCAGAGGAACAGTGGCACAGCCTGGGAGAACCCTGGGAAAGCCTGATGAAAGAGATGGTTGAGGCATGGGTTCTGAATTTCTTGGTCTGCAGGTGAAAACAGCAGAAGCAGATGAGTTGTTTCGTCTCAAGGATTTGGCCAGCTCTGGGAGGAACAGTCTCTCCAAAGTCAGCAAGACCTCAGATTTCCAAGCATCCCAATAAAAAGATATGGTTAGGATAGCTTTCCTGATCTTAGGAAATAAACTTTCCATCTTTCACCATTAAGTACAGTATTAGCTGTGAGTTTTTGTCAATGCCATTATCAGATTGAGAGAACTCTATTCCTAGTTTGTTGAGTGATTTTATAATGGAAGGGTATTGGGTTTTATCAAATGCTTTTTCTAGACTACTGATATTATCATGTGATTTTTGTTGTATTAATAATAATGTTTACATTGATTTTTGTATGTTGAACCAATCTTGTATTCCTGGGATAAATTTATCTTATTGTTTTAAGATGTAGGTTTTATTATTATTCAAAAGTGATAAGGCCAAAAAATCAGGAGACAGTTGCCACTGAAAAGATAGTTTATTACTCAGTTCCCAAGAAGAGGGATACGTCATGCCATGTGGGGTAGAAGGAGTTTATGGAGAAAGCACCATCGTCAGTCAGGAGATGGGGGTACGTAGAGGAGAATGTGGGCAAGTATCTTTGTTGTGGTTTCCATGGGCAGAAAAGGGAAACGCAGAGTAAGCAGGTTTAGGGCTGGCTAGTTTGAACAATTTCAGTGGGCTCCAGCTGTCTGTACCTGGCTGTGGATGTTTGGGGCAGAGGAACAGTGGCACAGCCTGGGAGAACCCTGGGAAAGCCTGATGAAAGAGATGGTTGAGGCATGGGTTCTGAATTTCTTGGTCTGCAGGTGAAAACAGCAGAAGCAGATGAGTTGTTTCGTCTCAAGGATTTGGCCAGCTCTGGGAGGAACAGTCTCTCCAAAGTCAGCAAGACCTCAGATTTCCAAGCATCCCAATAAAAAGATATGGTTAGGATAGCCACAGTCTATAATTTTTTTTGCTATGTTGCTGAATTCAATTTTTTGGATTTATAAGGATTTTTACATCAATATTTATAGGGGATATTGGTCTGTGGTTTTCATCTCTTGTGATGTCTTTGATTTCTGTATCAGGGTAATCCTGGCCTCACAAAATGAGTTAGGAAGTGTTTCCTCTTCTGGCTTTATGGAAGGATTTATTAAGTACTGGTGTTAATTGGTCTTTAAAAGTTTGGTAGAATTCATCATGAAGCTAGCTGGTCCTGGGCTTTTATTTCTGGTGGGTTTTCGATTATTAATCTGCTTATTTTTTTAAAGCTTGGTCAATTTTGGTATTCTGTGTCTTTATAGGAATTTATGCTTTTCATCTCGGTTCTCTAATATGTTGCATAAAATTTAAACATTTTGTTATATACAGTAGATACACCTTTTCATCAACACACCATTTCATAAAATGAAGTAAAAACCACATGAAAGTCTATGTTAAAGTACCTGGGATATCATCTCAAAATAAATCCTCCTGTTTGGAGGGACAGAAATAAAGATCTTAAGTTATCATAGTTGATTTTTTCTTTAAGGATCCTTTGGTTATCAGAAACCCACATAAAACTTGCACAAGTGAAAAGATTAATTAGTGTAAGAATGATAAAACATTAAAATGGAAATTTAAAATGCTAGAGGATATAAAGGTTTAAGCTGTTGAACATTAAGAAGCAAGAATTTGTAAGAAGCATTTTTTAGAGTTATGTTGTGTGCTTTCTTCCTCCCGAGGGTAAAGGCTTGTGGTATCTGTTTCTCCCTTCAAACCTTGGAAATGTGGTTTTAATAGGATTAACGGAGAGCAGATAGAGGACTCTGAGCATTGGTGTCTGACCTGATGTGCCAGAACAGATTGAAAGGTGGTTGCTTTGGAGTTAGCCTGCACTCCTCAAATTTTCCTGGGCAAAGATGCACAGGTGCCTCCTGAGGATCATAGGTGAACCGTATACATCAGAAAGGTAATGGGATGTTGGACTAGATTCTTTCAGTAGCGCCATCAGAATGGGAGGTGGGATTGCAGCAGGCAGAGGCTAAAGGTGGACTAAAGGATACTGTGGGACTGTAAAAGAACTGATGATGTCATTTTGTTGAAAGATATATTCATCTGAGTTAGAGGAACTAACTCTTTTTCTTCTGATTGCTGTTCCCATCTAGTTTATTTTATGGTATAACAAATCAACCTTGCTGACTGATGTGAAAGAAGAGAACTTTATTAGCTGTTATTAAATTTATAGATGTTGACTTACATCCTCTCTTTACCTCCCCCCCACCCAGAGAAGAGGCTTCTTCTCATAAGGGACTATGGTTGAAATCATCATGTTTATGATTATTATATAAAGACACAAACATTTCTTAAAGTGTAAGAAATCCATTTTCTGGTTATTGCTTTGAGGGAAATGCTAATCAGTTCAACATTCTTTTTCATGTCTCCCTTGAAGAGATTACAAGAAGGTTTTTCAGGGAACTGACAATCAATTATGCAGGCATTTTCTAAAACAGTGAAATATGTATTTAGTAACATATTTTCTGCTGAAGGAAAATTCTTTTGTTATTTTGTTTTCTCTCTCCTTGAAAAGATGGCGCCTTCCCTGGTCTCATTTTAAGGATCACCTAAGACCAAGCTGCTTCAGAACATCTTCCACTTTCATGTAGATTTTTTGGGTGTTACGTTTGCCCAGAAAGAGATTTTTTTTTTCTTTGTCCTAGGGCTGACTTTGAAAAGAAAGCTAATCATATAAGTAAAATTGCTATGCTATGCTAAGTCACTTCAGTCGTGTCCGACTCTGTGCGACCCCATAGACAGCAGACCACCAGGCTCCCCCGTCCCTGGGATTCTCCAGGCAAGAACACTGGAGATGNCACCAGCAATGTCTTCTCCCCATTAACAGCTGTTGCATGTTATATCCTTACTAACATTTGCTGTTATCAGTCTTTAACTGTAGCCACTTGGATGGGTGTATAGTATTTCACATACCAACTTTGTTGCAGTATAATTTATGTATAGTAAAATACACACGTTTTTAAGCCTACAGTTCAGTAAAGACTGACAAGTATATACACCCATAAAACTACTACCACAATGAAAACATAAAGAGTACCCATTACCCCAAATATAAAACATTCCTATTACCACTTGTGTTCTTTCGATTCAATCCTCACCCCTCATCCCACTTCAGGCAACTGCTGAGCTGCTTTAATCACTGTGGATTTGTCATTCTGACAGTTTCAAATGAAAGGACATAAGTATATAGTCTTTTATCTCTTGCTTCTTTCACTTAGCATAATGTTTGTGAGATTTATATATGTTTGTTGTGAATAGTATTCTATTGTATAAATATACCGTGATTCACCTGTTGATGAATAACAGGTTGTTTCTAGTTTCTGGCTATTTTGAATAAAGCTGCAATGAATATATATATATACATAATATATGTCTTTGAATGAACATACACTTCTATTTTTCTTGGATAAATACCTAGAAGTGGAATTGTTCTATCACGAAGTAAGTATATGTTTAACTTTCTAAGGAATTGCCAAACTACTTTCCAAAATGGTTACATTATTCAATGTTTCATTATTAATGGATTAGAGTTACAATTGCTTCATATATTTGTCAACACTTGGGGTTATCAGTCTTTTTAACTTTGATCATTGTAATTGGCTAGTATCTTTCTTTAGTATCTTATCTCTAATATTTATTTCTTTGATGACTAAGTATATTAACCACCTTTTGATTGATGTTTGAATGTGTTCATTTCTGAGGTGTCTCTCAAATCTTTTGCCCATTAAAAAAAATTGGATTGCTACTTTTGTTATTATTGAGTTGTAAGAACATTCATTCTGAATATAAGACCTTTGTAGATACATTACAGATATTTACTTCTAGTCTGTGGACTGACTTTTTATTTTCTTTAAGTGTCTTTAGAGGAGCAGAAGTTTTTAAATTTGGAGAAGTCTACTTTTTTCAATTATTTTTTGTGGTTCACACTTTTTGTGTCCTCTGTAAGAAATATGCCTTTGTTAGGTTTGCAATAATCTTATGTTATGTTTTATAATAGTTTTAAAATTTTAGCTTGTAACAGATAGGATCTATTTTCTATCTCTAATTGTTTTTATGTATTAAATGAGTATGTTGAGATTCACTTTTTCCATAAGTTTTGATTTGTTTCAATCACTTATTGAAAATATCTTTATTTCTCCATTGAATTGCCTTTGTTGGAAATCAGTTGACCATACAATGTAGATCATTTTGAACTGTTTATTCTGTTCCTTTAATCTATATGTCCATTGTGATGTCAGTGCCATACTATCTTGACTGTTATAGTTTTAAAGAAAGTCTTAAAATTAGATACTGTGAATTTTCCAACTTTATTCTTTTGTAGCATTGTATTGGCTATTCTAAGTCCCCTTTGCATTTCCACATAAAGTTTATAGGCAGCTCACTAATCTCTATTTTAAAGAAGACTATCATATTATTATTAGGATTTCTCAGTTTTCTTTATACTACTATATATTAAGTTGATTGTATATTGACCCTTGTATATTGTATATTGATTGCATTTTACAGCCTTAATAAAGGTACTTACTAGTTTTAATATTTTGATTGTAGATTATATAGGGTTTTCTTTGTAAGTGATAATACCATCTAAGACTGAGATGATTTTATTCTTTCTTTTCAACTTTGTGCATTTTATTTCATTGCCTTATTACACTGGCTAAGACTTCCAATGAAATGTTAAGTAGAAGGTAGTGAGAGGGACAACTTAACTTTATTCTCAATCTTTAGATACCTTCAATATTTCACAACTAAGTATGTATGATGTTACCTGTAAGTTTTCATAGATATCCTTTTACTGTGAGTTGTTATCATGAGTAGGTGTTGAATTTGATCCAGTGCTTTTCTTGTAGTTATGTGTGTGTGTGCTCAGCTCAGTTGTGTCCAGCTCTTTGAGACTCCGTGGATTGTAACCCACTAGGCTCCTATAACCATGGAATTCTTCCAGGCAAAATGACTGGAGTGGGTTGCTATTTCCTACTCCAGGGTGTCTTCCCGAGCCAGAGATCAAGCCTGNTGTGTGTGTGCTCAGCTCAGTTGTGTCCAACTCTTTGAGACTCCGTGGATTGTAACCCACTAGGCTCCTATAACCATGGAATTCTTCCAGGCAAAATGACTGGAGTGGGTTGCTATTTCCTACTCCAGGGTGTCTTCCCGAGCCAGAGATCAAGCCTGCGTATCTTGTGTCTCCTACATTGGCAGGTGGATTCTTTACCGCTACATCACTTGGGAGTGGTAAAGAATCTGACTGCCCCCAGGGAAAAAAATCATCAGGACCAGATGTATTTACCATTGATTTTTATCTAACCTTAAAGAACAGATGATTTTTATGTCATTTAAACTTTAGCCTTAGAAAAAGATTAAAATTTCTCTAATTCATACTTTAAATCCAATGTAACTTTAATACTAAGCCATTAAATTCTCTGGAATGTACACCCAGGAGTGGAAATGCTGGGTTGTATTTTAACTGTATGTTTAAGTACTTGAGGAACTGCCAAACTGTTTTCCAAAGGTGTCTACACACCACTTTAAATTCCCATCAATTTTTCCACATCCTCATCAACACTTACTGTTGTCTTTTTTATTACAGCCATTCTAGTCTGTATGAAATGGCATCTTACTGTGGTTTCGATTTGTATTTCCCTTTATTACTAATGATATTGATGTTTTCAGTACTTATTGGCCATTTGTATATCATCTTTTATATTAAGTTGTTCCCACACCATTTGTTGAAAAGACTGTTCTTCTCTCCGTTGAAATTTCTTGGCATCCTTATCATAAGCTGCCTTCAAATATGTGGGCTTCCTTCTGACTCTCAATTTTATCCCACTGATCTTTATGCCTATACTTTTTCCAGAGCCAAATGATTTTGTTTATTTTAGCTTTGGAATCGTGATATGCAAGTCCTCCAACTTGAATTTGCCAAACAAGATTGTTTTGGCTATTCTAGGTTCTGAATTTCCATATGAATCCCACCTGTGAAGAAGAACAGGTGGGGTTTTGAGAGGCATTGCACTGAGTTTGTAGAACAACTTGGGTAGTATTTTTATCTGAACAAAATTCTTAATCTGTGAACATGAATGCCTTTCTACTTTCTTAGGTCTTAATTTCTTTCAACATGTATAAATATTGCACTTATTTTATTAAATTTATTCCTGACTATATATTCTTTTTTAGATGCTATTGTAAAGGAAATCATTTTATTAATTTTATTTTGGGTTGTTTATTGTTAGCATATAAAAACACAATTGATTTTTGTATGCAGTATTATAACCTGCAACTTTGATAAACTCATTGATTAGCTCCAACAGATTTTTGTGGATTTCTTAGGATTTTCTGTATATGGAATATCACTTGCAAATAGAGATAATTTTACTTCTTCCTTTCCAATTTGGATTTTTTTATTATTAATCTTGCNCAGGCTCCTCTGTCCATGGGGATTCTCCAGGCAAGGATACTGGAGTGAGTTGCCATGCCCTCCTCCAGGGGATCTTACTGACCCAGGGATCAAACCCGCATCTCTTACGTCTCCTGCATTGGCATGCAGGCTCTTTTACCACTGGCATCACCTGGAAAAGTCCAATAATACAAAATGGTATAACCACTTAGAAAAGTTAGCAGTTTCTTAAAAAGTTAAACATACACTATCATATAATCCAATGAGTCGACTCCAAGGTGTCTACCTTAGGGAAATGAAAACCTATGTCTACACATATACTGATGTGTGGATATTCCTAGCAATACTATTCATAATAGCCCTGAACTGGTAACAGCTGAATGTCCATCAACTGGTAAATGGATCAACACAATGTAGGTGTATGCATTTAATGAAATACTATTCAGTCATAAATGAAATAAGCTACTGATACATGCGACCACATGCATAATCTCGAAAAACAGCATTCTAAAACAAATGCACCAGATACAAAAGACTGCTTATGGTATATCTTAGTCTGCTTAGGATACTATAACAAAATACCAGAGACTGGGTGGCTTATAATCCACATAAATTTCTTCCTCTCTCTTCTGGAAGCTGAGCAGTTCAAGATCAGAGTTCCGGAAGGGTCAGGCTCTGAGTTGCTAACTGCTGAATTCCCCTCTCCTCACCTAGTGGAAGGGGTCATGGAGTTCTCTGGCACCCCTTTTACAAGGGCACTAATCTCACTCATAAAAGTGAAGCCTCCTGACAACTCAAGCAGTCATTTAGTTTACTTGTTTGCTTGTCTGTTTTGTTTGGCTTCTTCATCACTGAAGTCAGTGTTGCAGTGTGCCCTGAGGCTAGCAACATTTTTTAGGGGACATGGAAAGGAAGTTTGGGAAATATCCTTTAACCTATGTAAGGAATTCAGTTCAGTTCAGTTTACTCGCTCAGCCAGGTCTGACTCTTTGTGACCCCATGGACTGCAGCATGCCAGGCATCCCTGTCCATTACCAGCTCCTGGAGCTTGCTCAAACTCATGTCCATTGGGTTGGTGATGCCATTCGACCGTCTCATCCTCTGTTGTCCCCTTCTCCTCCTGCCCTTCAATCTTTCCCAGCATCAGGCTTTTTTCCAATGAGTCTCATCAGGCGGCCAAGTATTGGAGTTTCAGCTTTAGCATTAGTCCTTCCAATGAATATTCAGGACTGATTTCCTTTAGGTTGGACTGGTTTGATATCCACACCACAGAAGATAATAAAGAAGAGGTGGCAAGAATACACAGAAGAACTATACAAAAAAAGATCTTAATAACCCAGAAAACCACAGTGGTGTGATCACTCACCTAGAGCCAGACATCCGAGGAAGCGTCACTGTGAACAAATAGCTTATTTATTCATTTACTCATATTTTCTTACCACTAAATTATTCATCCTTATTTGAAATATTTGTGTCTAAAATCTGAACTAGTCAATATAGTTTCTCTTTATACTTTGGGGGTATGCTACCCTTTTGCTTTCTATTGTTTTTGGAATCATATTCTACCCTATCTCTACTTCTAGATAGATCTCAATTTCATTTCGGAATTTAAAAAACTCATAACCCTCTAAAACGGAGATATTCATTTTGGCCTTATCACCCTCACTGGAAGAAAGATAACAGTTACATCTTAAATTCTAGATTTATTTAAAGGTGAGGTAAATTATGGGTACAGAATTAAAATCCAGATCTGTGTGACTCAAATCCGTGCTCTTTCCAACCTTCTCAACATGCAGTCAGTCAGTTCAATCGCTCAGTCATGTCTGACCCTTTGTGACCCCATGGACCACAGCATGCCAGGCCTCTCTGTCCGTTGCCAACTCCTGGAGTTTACTCCAATTCATATCCATTGAGTCGGTGATATTTCCAACCTTCTCAACAATCAGTCAGTCAGTTCAATCGCTCAGTCATGTCTGACCCTTTGTGACCCCATGGACCACAGCATGCCAGGCCTCTCTGTCCGTTGCCAACTCCTGGAGTTTACTCCAATTCATATCCATTGAGTCGGTGATGCCATCCAACCATCTCATCTTCTGTCATCCCCTTCTGCTCTTACCATCAATCTTTGCCAGCATCAGGGTCTTTTCAAATGAGTCAGTTCTTTGCATCAGATGGCCAAAGTATTAGAGTTTCAGCTTCAGCATCAGTCCTTCCAATGAATATTCAGGACTGATTTCCTTTAGGATGGACTGGTTGGATCTCCTTGAGGTCCAAGGGACTCTCAAGAGTCTTCTCCAGAATGACAGTTCAAAAGCATCAATTCTTTGGTGCTCAGTTTTCTTTATGGTCCAACTCTCACATCCATACATGACCACAGGAAAAATCATAGCTTTGACTAGACGGACCTTTGTTGGAAAAGTAATGTCTGCTTTTGAATATGCTGTCTGGGTTGGTCATAACTTTTTTTCCAAGGAGCAAGCATCTTTTAATTTGATGGCTGCAATCACCAGTGATTTTGGACCCCAAGAAAATAAAGTCACTGTTTCCACTGTTTCCCCATATATTTCCCAGGAAGTGATGGGACCAGATGCCATGATCTTAGTTTTCTGAATGTTGAGTTTTAAGCCAACTTTTTCACTCTCCTCTTTCACTTTCATCAAGAGGCGCTTTAGTTCTTCTTCACTTAGGTCATACCTGAACGATCTAGTTGTTTTCTCTACTTTCTTCAATTTAAGTCTGAATTTGGTAATAAGTAGTTCATGATCTGAGCCACAGTCCACTCTCAGTCTTGTTTTTGCTGAGTGTATAGAGTTTCTCCATCTTTGCTACAAAGAATACAATTAATCTGATTTCAGTATTGACCATCTGGTTTTATCCATGTGTATAATCTCTTGTGTTGTTGGAAGAGGGTGTTTGCTATGATCAATGTGTTCTCTTGGCAAAACCCTATTAGCCTTTGCCCTGGTTTATTCTGTACTCCAAAGCCAAATTTGCCTGTTACTCCAGGTATTTCTTGACTCCCTGCTTTGCATTCCAGTGCCCTATATGAAAAGGACATCTTTTTTTGAGTGTTAGTTTTAGAAGTTTTTGTAGGTCTTCATAGAACTGTTCAACTTCAGCTTCTTCAGCATTACTGGTTGGGGTATAGACTTGGATTATTCTGATATTGAATGGTTTGCCTTGGAAACGAACAGAGATCATACTGTCATTTTTGAGACTGAATCCAAGTACTGCATTTCAGACTCTTTTGTTGACTATTATGGCTACTCCATTTCTTCTAATGGATTCTGGGCCACAGTAGTAGATATAATCACTATTGAGAAATAAAAACAAATTGATATCTCAGAAAAGTTTTAAGCTACATGGAGAGAAATGGAAGTAGTTTTTTTTTTCCCACTAATGAGAAAATTTATTTCACCATTTTATTATAGTCACCAAAGGTCCTATTTTGCTGATTATTATACAAAACCCATAAACAAACCACACATCAGTGATGAATGAGGCTATGATTTTGGAGTCAGGACACATTATCAACAAAAGAGAAGTCTGAATGGGGGAAGCATACACTAGCATCTCAAAGCACCTGGAGTAGACTTAACTGAAAAAGAAATATCACCAGAATTTTGTGGAGGTAAGTTTTCTGAAATGATTAATCACAGTAGCTAATATGTATCAAGCACCTATATGTGGCAGACACTGTGTTAGGCCAGGTACATGGAGGGTCTTGTTTAATCTTCAGTTGAACCTTATGCATTAAGACCACTATTCATCAAGAGCTCATTTTACAGATGGGAAAACTGAAACTTATCAGTAGAATCTCATTTGATGACATACGTGGTACATAGTGTGGGACTAAGGATTGACACCAGAATCTGCTCTATCAATCAAAAATTTACTATAGGAATTTACTGACAACAGAGTCAACTAGTGTATTATTTACTCTTCAAATAAGATTATTTTTTTCCACAATGAGAATTGTTACCAACACTATAGCTTCAGCACATGTGCTTAAGATGAAAGAAAAATGTTGAGGTTTAAAGAACACCTCCCTATCCACTTTTTTCCCCCAACTGAAATTGGAGGACTGTTATATTGTGAGTATAAATGGAAGCTAGCAAACATGATTTGGGTAAAAAGATAGGTCTGACATACGCTATTCAGTTACTGAAGGAGAAAAGACTCCAGATGCTGCATTCAGAAACTTTGAAAGAAAGCAGAAAGCCTCTATCATTTCCATATAAAAGACACAGGGTAGGAATTCAGTATCTTTTTATTCTTTGGAGAAGACGAGTGTAGCTTTTTCTTGCTGATGAAAATCTGCTCACGGCAAGAGGGGCCCATGCACCACTTTCAGGCTGAGAATAACTTCTGTGACTGCTGTTTTGTGCTCGAGTTCCTCCTATGTCATGCTATATGTCTAGAAGATGACGTCGTTGACCTCCAGAGCAAAAGCAACTAAGGGAGCCAGTAGAGTTGCATGGGGGTGGGCAGGTGATTTGTGTCTCTTAAATTCGCATTACTGAGGTGTAGGCCAAGACCTCACCTTGTTACTCATTTTTCTGTATGCATAAGGCCTGGTTTGGGAGCTATTATGGCTTCTAAGCCATTAAGAATATAAAGCAAAAACTGGGGCAAGGAACCACGTAACACAGGGCTTAGGGTGTGAGTTTAAGGGTTTAACTTCATGGGTTTGTATCCCAACTCTCACTCTTCTAGGATGTTATGTTAAAAGTGGTTTTATTTATTATTTTTTTAATTAAGTATTTATTTATTAAAAACACTTTATTTTTTAAATTTAAATTCATTTATTTTAATTGGAGGCTAATTACTTTACAATATTGTATTGGTTTTGCCATACGTCAACATGAATCCGCCACAGATGTACATGTGTTCCCCATCCTGAACCCTCCTCCCTCCTCCCTCCCTGTACCAACCTTCTGGGTCGTCCCAGTGCACCAACCCCGAGCATCCAGTATCCTGCATCGAACCTGGACTGGTGATTCTTTTCATATATGATATTATACAGGTTTTAATGCCATTCTCCCAAATCATCCCAGCCTCATCCTCTCCCACAGAGTCCAAAAGACTGTTCTATACATCTGTGTCTCTTTTGCTGTCTCGCATACAGGGTTATCGTTACCATCTTTCTAAATTCCATATATATGTGGTAGTATACTGTATTGATGTTTTTCTTTCTGGCTTACTTCACTCTGTATAATCGGCTCCAGTTTCATCCATCTCGTTAGAACTGACTCAAATGTATTCTTTTTAATGGCTGAGTAATACTCCATTGTGTATATGTACCACAGCTTTCTTATCCATTCATCTGCTGATGGACATCTAGGTTGCNTAGTATACTGTATTGGTGTTTTTCTTTCTGGCTTACTTCACTCTGTATAATCGGCTCCAGTTTCATCCATCTCGTTAGAACTGACTCAAATGTATTCTTTTTAATGGCTGAGTAATACTCCATTGTGTATATGTACCACAGCTTTCTTATCCATTCATCTGCTGATGGACATCTAGGTTGCTTCCATGTCCTGGCTATTATAAACAGTGCTGTGATGAAGACTGGAGTACTCACATGAAGAGTAAAGTCAATAAATATACATGTGGGTAAGTGTAGCCCATGACCACTACTGGAAACACATTCAAAGACTATTTGTGTTTGTTATTTTTTATTTTAACTTTTGTGTATTTATTTATTTTTGGCCATGCCTGACAGCTTGTAGCATCTTAGTTCCTCAGCCAGGGATTGAACCCAGGCCCTCAGCAGTGAAAGTGCCAATTCCTAACCACTGGAACCCCAGGGAGTTCCCTGGGAGGGGTTTAAAAATGAAGGTTGGATATGTTCTATCGTTTTTTTCTTGGTATCTCTGGGGGTTGGTTCCAGAACCCCCTTGGATATCAAAATCCACGGATGCTCAAGTCTCTTACATAAAATGGCATTCGTATTTGCATATGCCCTGTACATATCCTCCCTTGTACTTCAAATCATGTCTAGATTACTTATAAGGCCTAGCACAATGTAAACGCGATGTAAATTGTTATAATACAATGTAATACTATAGTTACTGGTGGGGAAAAGTCAAGTTTTGATTTTTGGAACTTTCTGGAATTTTTTATTCCCAAATATTTTCCATCTGCAGTTGGTTGAATCCTTGGGTACAGAACCTATGAATATGGAGGGGTGACTGTATATATATAAAGATTAAAATAGTACACAATTCAGCTTAACACACACACACATAGACCTTGCAGATCAGTCCAATTCAATGTTTTTGGTGTTCTTTAGATTTTCTAAAATGAGTACATCTTTTTTACTGTGTAAAGTGCTTAATTTGTCTCAGTCTCCAACTTTCAGACTAGCTGCAGCTCCCTATTCTGGTTTCTCCAGGGCTGCCTCATTCTGTGTGAGTCAAAAATACCACAAAGCATATGGTATTTCTCCACCTGAGAGTTTTGGGTTTTGACCATGTGCCTAGATGTGGGTTTTTTTAACTTGGTTCGGTGCTTTTTGTTTTCTGGGCATATTTGTTTATTAGAGATAGCATTTATTGAGCACTTACTAGCATATAGTGTTAAGTACTCTAAATACACTTATAATAATGTGGATAGTGTTTGTCCACTTCACTTATGGAGAAACCAAAGCTCAGACTGATTAAAAACTTATGAAGCATCACAGAGCTAGAAAGCCACAAAACTGTTTTACCAATCAGCTCTGTTTTTTTCATTTGTGAAAGATGAAAGTGCCAACCTAAGTTGACCATCTTGTGGAGGGAAGATGTGGGGTGGGAGGTGGGAGGGGGGTTCATGTTTGGGAGTTCGTGTAAAAAAATAAATAAATACAAAAAAAAAATTCATGAAGTTAAAAAAAAAAAAATCTGTGGTTCACATGAAGAGTAAAGTCAATAAATATACATGTGGGTAGGTGTAGCCCATGACCACTACTGGAGACACATTCAAAGACTATTTGTGTTTGGTCAGAGTCCAAGAGTGAGACTAGAAGCAGTTCCCTCTTATGAAAAACCTGGACCTCAGACTGAGTGAACAGATTAACACAGTAGGGGCGAAACAAAAGCAAGTCTTAGTGCTGACCCCTGTCCTCCCTAGACTTAACAGGGAGGAAAGGGGAAATTAAGTAGTAGGAGTAAAAGGTTATAGTTTCTTACCCTCAGATACCAGCACCAGCAACCTGATGTTGTCTTGGTTTCTGATGGGCATTCAAGGAGAGTGGAAAAACCTTAGTCCTCATTCTGTTAGGAAAGGCAGCTCTTCCAGCAGGTCTTAGCAACTGCTGCCCTGAATGTGCACCCTCAGGCCACCCGAAAGACTCTTATATGGGATAGCTAGTGTGGTCTTGGTTTAACATCAAGAGCGGTCAGGCATTTAGAATCTGGGATGCCCAGACAAAAATGATGCATCCATCTTTTAAAGAATAGGGCTGAAAACCAATCTCTTTCTTTCATTTCAAAATCTAATTGGTGTTTAAATTCAAACTGTTGTGTTATTACCAGACAGCTTTGCAAGTAAGGCTTAAAAATTTAAGCTGATTTAGAGAATAGTCTGATGACAAACGTGACAAGCATTATTACAAAATGGCTTTTGTTCAGTGGAGCTTAAATGCAAAAGAATTTTCCCAGGAACCAGGATTCCTTACTAACACTAATGCCCATTAAATAATACATCAACCGCTTCATCTTTATATATGAAGTATAGCTCGTATATACTTTCATGTATAGTTGATTGGTGGAGAAGGCAATCGCACCCCACTCCAGTACTCTTGCCTGAGAAATCCCATGGATGGAGGAGCCTGGTAGGCTACAGTCCATGGGGTCACTAATAGTCGGACATGACTGAGCGACTTCACTTGCACTTTTTACTTTCATGCATCGGAGAAGGAAATGGCAACCCACTCCAGTGTTCTTGCCTGGAGAATCCCAGGGACGGGGGAGCCTGGTGGGCTGCCATCTGTGGGGTCGCACAGAGTCGGACACGACTGATGTGACTTAGCAGCAGCATATTTGATTGGAACCAATGGAGTCAGATACTGGCTAACATACTAGGCAATGGAAGTATATAGTAAGCACCTTGAAAATGTTTTAGCAAGTAAGAATTTCAAAGCACAGGCTCAAGTATAAGAAATATAACTTCATTTTCCTCTACCTCTGCTTCTATATGTAGAAATGCAATCTTAGTCAATTTGTATTCCTACCTTCCTCCTGGGCTCCCCGAGTGGTGCAATGTTAAAGAATCTGCCTGCCAATGCAGGAGCTGCAGGAGACATGAGTTCAATCCCTGCGTCAGGAAGATCCTCTGGAGTAGGAAATGGCAACTTGCTTCACTATTCTTGCCTGCAAAATTCCATGGACAGAGGAGCATGGTGGGACTACAGCCCACGGAGTTGCAAAGAGTCAGACACAACTGAGTGACTGAACACACAGGCACGCACAAACACACACCTTCCTCCTAGGAGTGCACCTATCAAGTTTCAGGGGGCTTATGTAGTAAAGCCCAAGGTCTTGGAAGGAGAGGACCAAGAATTGAGTTCTCAGTATCATGTAGATATCAATGAAACATCCATTGTTCCATCAGTCCTTAAACTGATCTGTACTGGCCATGCCTTCCATTGAAGTGAGTAGGGCCTGTGGCAACTCAACCAGTGTGGGGTCAGACAAACTCAAGATAACTGTGTTGATAGCTGCAGGGACTTCCCTGGTGGTCCAATTACTTTACAATATTGTATTGGTTTTGCCATACGTCAACATGAATCCACCACGGATGTACATGTGTTCCCCATCCTGAACCCTCCTCCCTCCTCCCTCCCCGTACCAACCTTCTGTGTCGTCCCAGTGCACCAGCCCCAAGCATCCTGTATCCTGCACCGAACCTGGTCTGGTGATTTGTTTCATATATGATATTATACAGGTTTTAATGCCTTTCTCCCAAATCAGCCCACCCTCTCCCTCTCCCACAGAGTCCAAAAGACTGTTCTGTACATCTGTGTCTCTTTTGCTGTCTCGCATACAGGGTTATCGTTACCATCTTTCTAAATTCCATATATATGTGGTAGTATACTGTATTGGTGTTTTTCTTTCTGGCTTACTTCACTCTGTATAATAGGCTCTAGTTTCATCCACCTCATTAGAACTGACTCAAATGTATTCTTTTTAATGGCTGAGTAATACTCCATTGTGTATATGTACCACAGCTTTTTTATCCATTCATCTGCTGATGGACATCTAGGTTGCTTCCATGTCCTGGCTATTATAAACAGTGCTGCGATGAACACTGGAGTACTCACATGAAGAGTAAAGTCAATAAATATACATGCGGGTAAGTGTAGCCCATGACCACTACTGGAGACACATTCAAAGACTATTTGTGTTTGTTATTTTTTATTTTAACTTTTGTTTATTTATTTATGTTTGGCCATGCCTGACAGCTTGTAGCATCTTAGTTCCTTGGCCAGGGATTGAACCCAGGCCCTCAGCAGTGGAAGTGCCAATTCCTAACCGCTGGAACCTCAGGGAGTTCCCTGGGAGGGGTTTAAAAATGAAGGTTGGATGTGTTCTATCGTTTTTTTCTTGGTATCTCTGGGGGTTGATTCCAGAACCCCCTTGAATATCAAAATCCATGGATGCTCAAGTCTCTTACATAAAATGGCATTCGTATTTGCATATACCCTGTACATATCCTCCCTTGTACTTCAAATCATGTCTAGATCACTTATAAGGCCTAGCACAATGTAAATGCAATGTAAATTGTTGTAATACAATGTAATACTATAGTTACTTGTGGGGAAAAGTCAAGTTTTGATTTTTGGAACTTTCTGGAATTTTTTATTCCCAAATATTTTTCATCTGCAGTTGGTTGAATCCTTGGGTACAGAACCTATGAATATGGAGGGGTGACTGTATATATATATATAAAGATTAAAATAGTACACAATTCAGCTTAACACACACACATAAACACAGACATTGCAGATTAGTCCAATTCAATGTTTTTGGTGTTCTTTAGATTTTCTAAAATGAGTACATCTTTTTTACTGTGTAAAGTGCTTAATTTGTCTCAGTCTCCAACTTTCAGGCTAGCTGCAGATCCCTATTCTGGTTTCTCCAGGGCTGCCTCATTCTGTGTGAGTCAAAAATACCACAAAGCATATGGCATTTCTCCACCTGAGAGTTTTGGGTTTTGACCATGTGCCTAGATGTGGGTTTTTTTTAACTTGGTTTGGTACTTTTTGTTTTCTGGGCATATTTGTTTATTAGAGATAGCATTTATTGAGCACTTACTAGCATATAGTGTTAAGTACTCTAAATACACTTATAATAATGTGGATAGTGTTTGTCCACTTCACTTATGGAGAAACCAAAGCTCAGACTGATTAAAAACTTATGAAGCATCACAGAGCTAGAAAGCCACAAAACTGTTTTACCAATCAGCTCTGTTTTTTTCATTTGTGAAAGATGAAAGTGCCAACCTAAGTTGACCATCTTGTGGAGGGAAGATGTGGGGTGGGAGGTGGGAGGGGGGTTCATGTTTGGGAGTTCGTGTAAAAAAATAAATAAATACAAAAAAAAAATTCATGAAGTTAAAAAAAAAAAAATCTGTGGTTCACATGAAGAGTAAAGTCAATAAATATACATGTGGGTAGGTGTAGCCCATGACCACTACTGGAGACACATTCAAAGACTATTTGTGTTTGGTCAGAGTCCAAGAGTGAGACTAGAAGCAGTTCCCTCTTATGAAAAACCTGGACCTCAGACTGAGTGAACAGATTAACACAGTAGGGGCGAAACAAAAGCAAGTCTTAGTGCTGACCCCTGTCCTCCCTAGACTTAACAGGGAGGAAAGGGGAAATTAAGTAGTAGGAGTAAAAGGTTATAGTTTCTTACCCTCAGATACCAGCACCAGCAACCTGATGTTGTCTTGGTTTCTGATGGGCATTTAAGGAGAGTGGAAAAACCTTAGTCCTCATTCTGTTAGGAAAGGCAGCTCTTCTTCCAGCGGGTCTTAGCAACTGCTGCCCTGAATGTGCACCCTCAGGCCACCGGAAAGACTCTTATATGGGATAGCTAGTGTGGTCCTGGTTTAACCTCAAGAGCGGTCAGGCATTTAGAATCTGGGATGCCCAGACAAAAATGATGCATCCATCTTTTAAAGAATAGGGCTGAAAGCCAATCTCATTCCTTCATTTCAAAATCTAATTGGTGCTTAAATTCAAACTGTTGTGTTATTACCAGACAGCTTTGCAAGTAAGGCTTAAAAATTTAAGCTAATTTAGAGAATAGTCTGATGACAAACGTGACAAGCATTATTACAAAATGGCTTTTGTTCAGTGGAGCTTAAATGCAAAAGAATTTTCCCAGGAACCAGGATTCCTTACTAACACTAATGCCCATTAAATAATACATCAACCGCTTCATCTTTATATATGAAGTATAGCTCGTATATACTTTCATGTATATTTGATTGGTAGAGAAGGCAATGGCACCCCACTCCAGTACTCTTGCCTGGGAAATCCCATGGATGGAGGAGCCTGGTAGGCTACAGTTCATGGGGTCACTAATAGTTGGACATGACTGAGCGACTTCACTTGCACTTTTTACTTTCATGCATCGGAGAAGGAAATGGCAACCCACTCCAGTGTTCTTGCCTGGAGAATCCCAGGGACGGGGGAGCCTGGTGGGCTGCCGTCTGTGGGGTCGCACAGAGTCGGACACGACTGATGTGACTTAGCAGCAGCATATTTGATTGGAACCAATGGAGTCAGATACTGGCTAACATACTAGGCAATGGAAGTATATAGTAAGCACCTTGAAAATGTTTTAGCAAGTAAGAATTTCAAAGCACAGGCTCAAGTATAAGAAATATAACTTTATTTTCCTCTACCTCTGCTTCTGTATGTAGAAATGCAATCTTAGTCAATTTGTATTCCTACCTTCCTCCTGGGCTCCCCGGGTGGTGCAGTGTTAAAGAATCTGCCTGCCAATGCAGGAGCTGCAGGAGGCATGAGTTCAATCCCTGCGTCAGGAAGATCCTCTGGAGTAGGAAATGACAACCTGCTTCACTATGCTTGTCTGCAAAATTCCATGGACAGAGGAGCATGGTGGGACTACAGCCCATGGAGTTGCAAAGAGTCAGACACAACTGAGTGACTGAACACACAGGCACGCACAAACACACACCTTCCTCCTAGGAGTGCACCTATCAAATTTCAGGGGGCTTCCAAGGTCTTGGAAGGAGAGGATGAAGAATTGAGTTCTCAGTATCATGTAGATATCAATGAAACATCCATTGTTCCATCAGTCCTTAAACTGATCTGTACTGGCCATGCCTTCCATTGAAGTGAGTAGGGCCTGTGGCAACTCAACCAGTGTGGGGTCAGACAAACTCAAGATAACTGTGTTGATAGCTGCAGGGACTTCCCTGGTGGTCCAGTGAGTAAGGCTGTGTGCTCGGGGGGGCCTGGTGTTGGACTCCTAGTCAGGGAAATAGATCCCACATGCTGTATCTAAAGATTCTGCAGGCCACAGTGACACTCTCCAGTGCCACAGCTGAGGTCGGGTGCAGCCAAATAAATAAAAATAAGTATTTTTTTAAAAAGATAATTGCAGTTGGAAAGAAGCTTCATTGCTGATATCTGTAAGACTTTTGAGATGTGATTAAAGACAAATTTCAAAGTTAAAAATTTTTAAAATTTTAAGCATATCAAAAACTAGAGAACAATGAAGCAACAGCTAGAACTGGACATGGAATAATATACAGGTTCAAAATTGGAAAGGAGTATGTCAAGACTGTATATTGTCACCTTGCTTATTTAACTTACATGCAGAGTATATCAAGTGAAATGTTCGACTGGATGAAGCTCAAGCTAGAATCAAGATTGCTGGAAGAAATATCAATAACTTCAGATATGGAGATGACACCACCCTAATGGCAGAAAGTGAAGAGGAACTAAAGAGCCTCTTGATGAGGGTGAAAGAGGAGAGTGAAAAAACTGGCTTAAAACTCAACATTCAGAAAATTCAAATCATGGCATCCGGTTCCATCACTTCCTGGATTAGGGAAAACATGGAAACAGTGACAGACTTTATTTTTGAGGGCTCCAAAATCACTGCAGATGGTGACTGCAGCCATGAAATTAAGAGATGCTTGCTCTTTAGAAGAAAATCTATGACCAACCTAGACAGCATATTAAAAAGGAGAGATATCATTTTGCCAACAAAGGTCTATCTAGTCAAAGCTATGGTTTTTCCAGTAGTCATGTGTGGATGTGAGTTGGACCATAAAGAAAGCTGAGCACCGAAGAATTGGTGCTTTCAAACTGTGATGTTGGAGAAGACTCTTGAGAGTCCCTTGGACTACAAAGAGATCAAACCAGTCAATCTTACAGGAAATCAGTCCTGAATATTCACTGGAAGGACTGATGCTGAAGCTGAAGCTCCAGTATTTTGGCCACCTGATGCGAAGAGCCAACCCATTGGAAAAGACCCTGATGCTGGGAAAGATTGAGGGCAGGAGGAAAAGGAGATGACAGAGGATGAGATGGTTGGATGGCATCACCAATTTGATAGACATGAGTTTGAGAAAGCTCCAGAAGATGGTGAAGAAAAGGAAGCCTGGCATGCTGCAGTCTATGGGGTCGCAAACAGTCAGACACAGCTGAGCAACTGAACAAAAGAGAACAATGAACCCCAGGTATGGATCACCCAGTTGCAACAATCATCAGTGTTTGATTCACCCATATCCCTACTACACTAAATGATTCTGAAGCAGACCCCAGACAAAATACAATGACACTGAGTTTTGATGAGTTGATGAGACCATGAGTTGATGAGACCATGGCCTCCTAATATGAGGCCATGAACCATTGCCTAGGTTGCCCAGCCCAAGAGAGGGGCCTGGTTGCAAGTTGGTCACCATCTAAAAGCCCCTCTTTTCATGGGCCCTTTAGAACCAAAGCCTCTCTCTCCTTTAGTACTATAACTGAGGTATTCATAACCCTCTGAGACACAGTAATTTTTCTGAAATTCTCTGTGATCCATGTCTATTCAGATAGGCACCACCACAGCTCCAACCTGAGAAGCGGGATGTTGGGCCCCTCTCAGATACCCATCTTGGTCTCTGCTCTGCCTTCTCTCCTGACACTCCTTCTTCCTTCCCTCCTTTTTAAAAGAATGGGTGAGTGGGACTATGGGGGTGCTGATGGGTGCTGAGGGACAGACGACCTGCTCCTTTCCAGGAAAAGTGAAAGTGAAAGTGTTAGTCATTCAGTCTTGTCGGGCTTTTGCAGGGCTGCAGCCCGCCAGGCTGCTCTGGTCATGGAATTCTCCAGGCAAGAATAGTGGAGCGGGTAGCCAATCCTGTTTCCAGGGGATCTTCCCCACCCAGGGATCGAACCTGGGTTGCCTGCACTGCAAGCTGATTCTTTCTCTCTGAGCCACCAGGGAAGCCACGGAGCCTACTGCAAACAACTTGTCATTCCTGGAGTCCTCAGAAGTCACAGTCAGGAAGAGACTCTTCAGCCGTGTCTTCTTTCGGAGCTACCTTATCTCTCACCAGTGGCAAGGAACTCAGAACCTAGCATCTCTGAGATGGGTGAAAGGAAAAAGAAAATCAATATTTCAAAAATATCCTCCTGTTAGATATTGACTGAAAATTCTGTTTCAGAAAATAGGGAAGCCAGCACAGCATTCTTCACAGCCTTGCAAGATGTGAGAGGCAGTACAGGAATGTGGGCTTTGAAACAGATAGACATAGACTGTCATTTCTTTCGCAGTTCAAGAAGATATTCTGCGTCTCTTCTCGGTTTCTTCATCTGTGTAATGGGGCTGATGACACCTACTTAAATGTTTTTATTAGGAGGTGAAATAATATCTTAATCTTAGTGCTAGTTACATGTTAAACACCCAATAGCATTAAGTATTATTATCGTTATTACAGATGTTATGAGAATGGGAATGAATTGTCACTGAGGTCATATAGGAAAGTAGGAAGATGGACTCGAGTTGAGTCTTGAAGAGTGTTTGTCCTCTGTAAGCAGATAGGAGTGTGTGTGGCAGGGAGAGTATGCCAGGTAAAGAAAGTATGTTGAGCAGGACCAGTGGCCAAATCCTTCTTTATTGTCATACAAAGTTATTAGTCACCAAAAATAATGTTAACTAAAGACAAAATGTGTTTCCTTTTTTCATGTAATTAGAATCCCCTTTATTATAAGCAAAATACATTTATAGAAAACATTTAGAAAACACAGATGAAATGAGGGAAAATTAAACTACTTATAATACCATCTCCAAGATACAAAATTTTAGTTGTGGTAAAACATGCATAGTATAAAATATACCATCCTGACCATCTTTAAGTGTGCACTTAAGTACATTCACATTGTTGTGAAATGAGTCTCCTTGTCACCTTTCTAATTGAATTCTGTACCCAATAAACAATAACTCCTTTTTTCCCCCCTCTCAGCCCCTGACAACCACCATGCTACTCTCCATGTCTATGTATTTGACTACTCTAGGCACCTCATGTCGGAGAAGGCGATGGCTGTCTCTTATACACATCTAGATGCTTGCTCTTTAGAAGAAAATCTATGACCAACCTAGACAGCATATTAAAAAGGAGAGATATCATTTTGCCAACAAAGGTCTATCTAGTCAAAGCTATGGTTTTTCCAGTAGTCATGTGTGGATGTGAGTTGGACCATAAAGAAAGCTGAGCACCGAAGAATTGGTGCTTTCAAACTGTGATGTTGGAGAAGACTCTTGAGAGTCCCTTGGACTACAAAGAGATCAAACCAGTCAATCTTACAGGAAATCAGTCCTGAATATTCACTGGAAGGACTGATGCTGAAGCTGAAGCTCCAGTATTTTGGCCACCTGATGCGAAGAGCCAACCCATTGGAAAAGACCCTGATGCTGGGAAAGATTGAGGGCAGGAGGAAAAGGAGATGACAGAGGATGAGATGGTTGGATGGCATCACCAATTTGATAGACATGAGTTTGAGAAAGCTCCAGAAGATGGTGAAGAAAAGGAAGCCTGGCATGCTGCAGTCTATGGGGTCGCAAACAGTCAGACACAGCTGAGCAACTGAACAAAAGAGAACAATGAACCCCAGGTATGGATCACCCAGTTGCAACAATCATCAGTGTTTGATTCACCCATATCCCTACTACACTAAATGATTCTGAAGCAGACCCCAGACAAAATACAATGACACTGAGTTTTGATGAGTTGATGAGACCATGAGTTGATGAGACCATGGCCTCCTAATATGAGGCCATGAACCATTGCCTAGGTTGCCCAGCCCAAGAGAGGGGCCTGGTTGCAAGTTGGTCACCATCTAAAAGCCCCTCTTTTCATGGGCCCTTTAGAACCAAAGCCTCTCTCTCCTTTAGTACTATAACTGAGGTATTCATAACCCTCTGAGACACAGTAATTTTTCTGAAATTCTCTGTGATCCATGTCTATTCAGATAGGCACCACCACAGCTCCAACCTGAGAAGCGGGATGTTGGGCCCCTCTCAGATACCCATCTTGGTCTCTGCTCTGCCTTCTCTCCTGACACTCCTTCTTCCTTCCCTCCTTTTTAAAAGAATGGGTGAGTGGGACTATGGGGGTGCTGATGGGTGCTGAGGGACAGACGACCTGCTCCTTTCCAGGAAAAGTGAAAGTGAAAGTGTTAGTCATTCAGTCTTGTCGGGCTTTTGCAGGGCTGCAGCCCGCCAGGCTGCTCTGGTCATGGAATTCTCCAGGCAAGAATAGTGGAGCGGGTAGCCAATCCTGTTTCCAGGGGATCTTCCCCACCCAGGGATCGAAACTGGGTTGCCTGCACTGCAAGCTGATTCTTTCTCTCTGAGCCACCAGGGAAGCCACGGAGCCTACTGCAAACAACTTGTCATTCCTGGAGTCCTCAGAAGTCACAGTCAGGAAGAGACTCTTCAGCCGTGTCTTCTTTCGGAGCTACCTTATCTCTCACCAGTGGCAAGGAACTCAGAACCTAGCATCTCTGAGATGGGTGAAAGGAAAAAGAAAATCAATATTTCAAAAATATCCTCCTGTTAGATATTGACTGAAAATTCTGTTTCAGAAAATAGGGAAGCCAGCACAGCATTCTTCACAGCCTTGCAAGATGTGAGAGGCAGTACAGGAATGTGGGCTTTGAAACAGATAGACATAGACTGTCATTTCTTTCGCAGTTCAAGAAGATATTCTGCGTCTCTTCTCGGTTTCTTCATCTGTGTAATGGGGCTGATGACACCTACTTAAATGTTTTTATTAGGAGGTGAAATAATATCTTAATCTTAGTGCTAGTTACATGTTAAACACCCAATAGCATTAAGTATTATTATCGTTATTACAGATGTTATGAGAATGGGAATGAATTGTCACTGAGGTCATATAGGAAAGTAGGAAGATGGACTCGAGTTGAGTCTTGAAGAGTGTTTGTCCTCTGTAAGCAGATAGGAGGGTGTGTGGCAGGGAGAGTATGCCAGGTAAAGAAAGTATGTTGAGCAGGACCAGTGGCCAAATCCTTCTTTATTGTCATACAAAGTTATTAGTCACCAAAAATAATGTTAACTAAAGACAAAATGTGTTTCCTTTTTTCATGTAATTAGAATCCCCTTTATTATAAGCAAAATACATTTATAGAAAACATTTAGAAAACACAGATGAAATGAGGGAAAATTAAACTACTTATAATACCATCTCCAAGATACAAAATTTTAGTTGTGGTAAAACATGCATAGTATAAAATATACCATCCTGACCATCTTTAAGTGTGCACTTAAGTACATTCACATTGTTGTGAAATGAGTCTCCTTGTCACCTTTCTAATTGAATTCTGTACCCAATAAACAATAACTCCTTTTTTCCCCCCTCTCAGCCCCTGACAACCACCATGCTACTCTCCATGTCTATGTATTTGACTACTCTAGGCACCTCATGTCGGAGAAGGTGATGGCACCCCACTCCAGGACTCTTGCCTGGAGAATCCCAGGGACGGAGGAGCCTAGTGGGCTGCCACAGAGTTGGACGCGACTGAAGTGACTTAGCAGCAGCAGGCACCTCATATAAGTTGAACCATATAGTATGTATCTTTTTGTGACTAGGTTATTTCACTTAACATTGATATTCTAATGTATTTTTGTTACCTGTTTTTGTAAGGAAATATTTGGATCCACTTCTCTTTATTTACCTATTTCCCACTGGTAGATAGTCAGGGGCTTATGATAAATCGTAAATGACACTACAATTATTCTTCTTATAGTACGTCTTTAGGTACATTCATTGTCAGGTCTTTAGAATGCATTTCTAGAAGTCCGTTTGCTGGGTCATAGGGCATGCACACATTGGGCTTTTGATGCACACTGCCACCTACCCTCTAGACATGGAGCAAATTCTACTCCCATCAGTGACGTGAGTGCTGGTGTCCTTATCCTTCTCACTATTCTTTTTATTAGTTTTCTTTAACAATTTTAATTGAAATAATTTTTGATCCCTTATCAGCCATTGCTTAAAGCCCAGTGAAGTCAACTTCACAATGAATGTACCAAGCAACTCACTTACTCTAACAGAGAGCGTAGGAGTCAAACTGAAAATTTTGGGCAGGGCAGGTAACCTACTCCTGTTTAGTCGTGAGACCTCAGACTCCTGGTTTGGGATTCTCTCAGTCTGTTGAGGTACAGAGAATCATGCTGTTTGCTGACTTACGGATATAGCCGGCATTGGCTGAATTTACCTTTGTCATTGTTCTTTAAATTTAATTCCTAGTGATATCTGTTTTGGGGAAAATGAGGTAAATAATTCAAGTTAAAGTGCCACAATAAGAGAAAATAATGTCCAACTCAAAACAGATAATCACGCCTACAAAGAAAGAACCAGTCTACAAATAATTTCCCTGAAATTCATTCTGGGAAGGTGCTTTCATCACTTCATTAAGGAAATCAGAGTTTGGGCACACTAATTACCTGTGATTTTCTTGATTACATGTCAAGTACTAATTTAGCACCTTCTTGGAGGTTGTGTTCAGTATGCTGTTTCCTAAGGACTCTTTAAAAAGAGATTTGTAGCAAAGTAATAAAAAATTAATAAGCTTGGAGATCAACAAAAATATTGCTTCAGGAAGTCAAATTTACAGGAACATATTTTTGAGTAAGCTTAACAAAGTTAAAGGTATTGGAAAGATTCTAAATCAGGAGGAAATACCAACTACTAATAATAGCTAATTTATGCTTAATTGTTCTATAATGCAAACACTGGCACACACGCGCACACATGCAGACACACACACACACAGAGGAAGAAAGAGCAGGAAAACATGGAATTGTATTGGTTTGAAAGCCATTTCCTTTGCAATCCATATCTTGAGTTTCCACGAGGATGGTCATAGATTTTGTTTCAGGGTTTGATAGTTCTGGATAGTGATTCAGTCATCAGTCATAACTGGTGATTTTCCCCCTACTTGGCTTGTCCCTGTCAGTTAAGGCCTTATTATGAAATTCCACTTGACTTTTTCTCCTGTCTTCCTCTTTTTGCTATTTGTCATGAGAAGACAGATTCCCTGTGTCAGCAGCCCCTGACTTGTGATTAAAGCTGAATATAGGCAAACTCTGGCTTGACTGGGAGGCATGGCATTGAAAGGATGGGTACTCAGGGCCTGGAAAAGAAATGTATGACAACCCTGAGCATATATTCCCAACAAGGGTGGTCTCATCCCCAGGGGGGTGAAACTTGGAGGAACTACATACCTAATATTTTTATATGTAAAGCAAGAGATATAGAATATCTGTGATAGTAGGATTTCCTGAGAGTGATGATAGAAAAGCTTGGGGGTGAGGACAATAAAGAAGTAAGGTTGATAAATATTACAGGAATAGCAATGGTTGTTTATAGTGCTCAACTGCCTAGGAATGACTAAATTTAAGAATTTATGTTCTTTTTTTTTTTTTTTTGTATTTATTTATTTTTTTACACGAACTCCCAAACATGAACCCCCCTCCCACCTCCCACCCCACATCATCCCTCCAGATCATCCCCATATGCCAGCCCCAAGCATCCTGCATCCTGCATTGAACATAGACTGGCAATTCATTTCTTACATGATAGTATACATATTTCAATGCTAGCATTGAATTTATGTTCTTTAAAAGGGAAATATTGACCTTTGTAGAATATCTCCATTGACAGTGCTTTGGGGTGCAGGTATAAACTAAGATTCTCTCAATTTCTTTTCTACTCCCACATTTCTAGGTTTCCCAATGGAGAGAACAGCACAGGATAATGGTCTAACTCAGAAAGGATAGAGTAAAAAGTTAATAAACAGACAACTCAATTAAATAGAGTGGGGAGACCAGATGGGGGAATTGTTGGGAGCATCATGCCCTGTGATGACAGCAGAGCTCGAAAGTTAGGAGAAAGACTTTTCTTTCCTGGCAAGGACGCAGTCAGTGAAAAGCCATGAGCTCTGTGTTTAGCCCGTTCAATTTCTTTTTCCACCTCCAGAAGCTTTCTCCTTTCCTTACTGGGGGGTAATGTGATATGGCTCACCATGGTTGCAAATCTCAAATTGCAATTTTCTGCTGATCACGAATAAAGCCATCTTTGCTGGAGAAATATCTGGCAGTCTGTGTCTTTCTGCTCAACAATAGCCTGCCTGTGTTTGTGAAAATTTGAATTGCTTTCAAAATAATGGCTAAAAGAATTGTGAAGGGAGAGCATAGTCATTGACCTTGCATTATGTGTCAGGCATTGAGGCTAGTTGATACTGTTCTTGAGAGGAGCTCTGGAAGGTTGTTTTTTTTTTTTTAAAAACAGCTGCAGTTATTCTTATAGCTGTGCCTTCTGCCACTTTACAGCATCTCCAGCCAAGAGGCAACCCTATTTCTCCAGCCCTCGTAAGCTGGGGGCTCAAGAGGCCTTGACATGCTTTTGCTGTCTTTAGGGATCCCTGCCTCCTCTGGGAGAACAAGCCTGAGTTAACCTGATGGAGGATGGGAGAATGTGTGGAGCAGAAATGGGCCATCTCAGCCCTTGGAGCACTTGACTGACCCAGCACCTGACCTCAGACACATGAGTAAATCCACCCAAGACTGGAACTGCCCAGCTGAGCCCAGCAAGTGTTGAATCACAGAATCGTGAACTGAACTAATACTTGGTGGTTTTAACCACTAAATTTCAGGGTGTTCTGTTTATGTGACAACAGCTAAATGGTAGAGTAATTCAAATGCTGCTTTAACATGTGTGGATAAGAACCCTAAACCAGCAAAAAACCCAGCATGCATGAGGAAATAATACTAAAAAAGTACAAAAGCCTACCAAACCCTGAACCTCTCTTGTCTTCACCTGGTAAATGTGATGGTTAATTTTACCTGTCAGCTTGCCTGGGTGTCCTGTGGTTTGGTCAAACAACAGTCCAGATGCTGTTGTGGGTTTTTTAATATGCAATTAACATGAAACCAGTAGATATTAAGTAAAGCAGATTATTTTCCTTAATGTGGGCAGGGCTCATTCAGTTACGTGAAGGTCTTAAGAGGAGAGAGTGAGGTCCTCTGAGGAGCGAGGAATTCTGCCTCCAGGCTGCCTCTGGACTCATGCAACCTCATCTCTCTCCGAAACTTCCAGCTTGTTGGTGTGCCCTGCCATACCATCATGAGCCAATTTTTAAAAATAAATCTCTCTCACCATGCATCCTGTTGGTTCTGTTTCTCTGGAGAACCCTGACTAATACAATAAAGATGAAGTTATTATTTAACTCTCAGACCATTCAGTTCAGTTTAGTTGCTCAGCCATGTCCGACTCTGTGACCCCATGGACTACAAGTTTAAAACTTGCCTTGGGTCACACTAGCTGGTACAATTTAAGAACCAAGGTTTTCCTGAAGTCCCCCTCCCAGTCCTGTTTCACAGAGAGGCTCTAGTGTCCAGGGTCAGGGAAGAGAGAATTTTTAGTCTCTGCTTTTTACTTCTTATATTTATCATACAGCTTCCACAGAGCATAAGAGTTCTCTCTGATCCTGGCAGATAAAGTCTTGGTTCTTGTGTCTCTGATTAATGTCAGTGAAGGCAGATGTATTCCCGAGTGATCATGGTGCTGAGGAAGCCATAGAGGTGTGTGTGTGTGTGTGTGTGCGCGCACACACGCACACACATGCATTTGTGCCATGTTGGAAAGGACCCTCACGACCTTTGCTGGAACACATTCTTCGACAGCCACACAGAGATACAAGATCTCCCAGGCCTCCGTGTTTCTGGAATGGGCCGTGTACTTCCCTCTTATAGCAAGTGCTCGTGTACGTTTTTCAAATGGACTGGCAGCCCAGTGCAACGGTGTCTCTAACATCGCTTCCATCTTACTCTGTCTTTAAATGAACATTTACTTGACATTCAACACACAGAAGGGAGAAAAGTAGAGTGGCTATGTTGAAGTGGAATGGAATCCACAGTATTTCTTCTTTGTCCCCCCTCCCTATCCTCTGGGCAGTTCCTGAGCAGACTTTGTAGAACTGCTGGGGCTTTGAGGAGCCACTGAAGCTCAAGAGTGGTCAGGCCAAGGCTCTAAATCTCCTCGCATCTCAGCTTTCTCTAGATGTTCCACTAAGTGATCACCAAAGGAGGCGTCAGCTCACATTTCAGGAGTTGGATTTCTTGTCTCTAATATTAGTGACATTTATTGGGCATGGACTGTATATTAAGTACTTTATCCATGGTTGTGTTGACCTGAAATAAATAGGCTGTGAGATGTTTCTGCAACAAAGGTGTTTATTTGAGATCAGCAGAGAATTGCCATTTGGTGTCTGCAACCACAGTAAGTCACGTGCAAGATTCACTCCCTTCCTCCAGCAAGGGAAGAAGAAGGCTTTTCTAAAGGGGAAATGGAAGTTGGGCAGGCTGTAGTAAACACAGAGTCCATGGCTTTTCATTAGCTGCGTCTTTGGCAAGAAAGCAATGGAGTCTTTTTTCTTCCATTTGGGTGCTGTATTATTGTAGGACACGAGAGTGTCCTCTTCTGATCTCCCTACTCTATTTAATTGAGGTTTCTATTTATTAATTTTTTTATAGTTACTGCCTCAGTCAATATGACCATCCTATAGAATAGGAATATTATCCCCATTTTACAGAAGAGGAAATGAAAGTTCAAAGAAGTTGAGCAATGACTAGGTGGCAGAACCAGATCATGAATGCAGGTGTGTGTGACTCCGGTGACAATGCTCTTTCCACTGGACCGTACTGCTATTCAGGTGCTGGTCACTCAGTCATGTCCGACTCTCTGCGACCCAACACTGTAGCCCTTCAGGCTCCTCTGTCCGCGGAGTTCTCCAGGCAAGAATACTGGAATGGGTTGCCATTCCCTTCTCCAGGGGATCTTCCCAATCCAGGAATCAAACCCAAGTCTCCTGCATTGCAGACAGGTTCCTTACTATCTGAGCCACTAGGGGAGCCCGTATTGTTCTTCATGCAGGAAGCAAGCAATTCAGGCGAAGAGTCCCGGAAAAGCCTTCTTTGATTCCTTTCAGAAGGAAAGGAATTCCTTTTTGTTTCTCTGCAGTTCTGGCCCTGTGATGCTCCTTTAGGTGCCCTGTTATTTGTATAATCTGTCCTGTAGATACAAGTCTGTCAGCCAGTCTTAAGATGGTTCAAAGACAGATGTCTCAAGCTAGCATGCTTTTTCATTCTTACTTACCTTTTATGAGCTATCCCAAAGTTCACAAATGGGGTTCCTTATCATAGAGATAGCATTACCCAGCAAACAAAAGGAAAGTAATTTCCTGGATGCCTCTCATTGTAGATGGGCAGCTATTACAGTCCATAAGCCATGTCTGTTTCCTTTCAAGCCACCAGATGCTCTTTGGAAGTAGGCTAACATGTCCTCCTGTCATGGTTTTGCAAGGATACTTCTCTACAAATTTTTCTTATTCATGAAAGCACTCATATATTCTTTGGTTATGTTGATTAAACACAGACTGAACATGAATATTCCCATCCAAAAAGAAAGAAAGTCAGCTTTTCGAATTGCAGCTTGATGTCATGACAGTGTAGAGGGTTTTAACCAATCCCACCATAACATGGAGCCCATTAACTCTTCTTTTAAGAACTCTCCCTTTAACATATTGTCATATCTTTCTTTATTCTTTTACTTTCTGCCCAATAATTACTCCACAGTTTTCATTTTGCTTTGCGTCCTTACTACTCTGAGTTAGCTGAGCTTCATTCACACTTGTGGCATCGATTTTGTTTTTCCAGTATGAAATGTCAAAAGGTTAGGAGATCAAATACTCAATAGCTACATCCCTTTTGTAACATATATTCTTTTATTTAAGAAGCAATATTCTACTATCCTAAGGTGAAAGTGAATTGTATTTTCCATCTTCTTCAACCCTCTTTTCCATTATTTTTCAGCCTAGGGTGACTTCGTTTCTATTGATGTTTAAGTAGCTGCTGATAGCAGTTAGCAGAGGCTCTTCTAAGAGAAAGTTTATGTACAGCAGGAAACTCTTATTTCCCTCCTCTCCTTTTTTAATGATGGGAAGATAGTTCTCCTGTATATCCATGCATTTTGTTATTTTAGGTAGAAAGAGGAATCTTGCAAATGTATAAATGGATTCGCCATACTGCACTATGCTTTGACACAAAAAGCATAATAACACAGGCCAGTTATGAGCTACTTTATAAAGGCATGCCATTTAAGTTTTACTTTTCCATAGCTACCAAAGAAGTAAGTAGTTTAATTAAATGACAACTCCAGAGACTTTTTGTTAGGTATATATATTTTCTCAGCTTCACTGAGATATAATTGATGAATTATAATATATTTGAAGTGTACAGTATGATGATTTGAATCCTAATATAAACTATGGATGGGCTTCCTTGGTGGCTCAGATGGTAATACAGGACACCCAGGTTTGATCCCTGGGTTGGGAAGATCCCCTGAAGAAGGAATGTCTACCCACTCCAGTATTCTTGCTTGGAAAATTCCATGGAGAGAGGAGCCTGGCAGGCTACAGTCCATGGGGTCGCAATGAGTCATGGCTGAGCAGCTAACGAGTTCACAAACTATGGACTATCAATGATTGTGATGTGTCATTGTGTGTTCATCAGCTGTAACAAATGTGCCCTCTGAAGGGGATTACTGATAATGGGGGCCTTTGGCATGTGCTGCTGCTGCTAAGTTGCTTCAGTCGTGTCCGACAGGGGCAGCATTTGTATTGGGGAAATCTTTGTGCCTTCCTTCAGTTTTGATATAAACCTAAAACTGCTGAAACAAATGAATCTATTATGAGGAAAAAAATGTATAGAAAGTTATTGCCACAATTATAGACACCATCTAAGTATTCAATAAATAGTAGCTGCTGCTGCTGCTGCTGCTAAGTCACTTCAGTCGTGTCCGACTCTGTGTGACCCCATAGACGGCAGCCCACCAGGCTCCCCCGTCCCTGGGATTCTCCAGGCAAGAATACTGGAGTGGGTTGCCATTTCCTTCTCCAATGCATGAAAGAGAAAAGTGAAAGTGAAGTCGCTCAGTCTGTCCGACTGTTAGCGACCCCATGGACTGCAGCCCACCAGGCTACTCCGTCCATTGGATTTTCCAGGCAAGAGTACTGGGGTGGGGTGCCATTGCCTTCCCC
>SJYX01020530.1:81964-96493 GCA_006410675.1 Oreotragus oreotragus | reverse complement strand
ACCTAGACAGCATATTAAAAAGCAGAGACATCACTTTGCCGACAAAGATCTGTCTAGTCAAAGATATGGTTTCTCTAGTAGACGTGCCTGGGTGTGAAAGTTGGATCATGAAAAAAAGTGCCAAAGAATTGTTGCTTTGGAACTGTGGTGCTGGAGAAGACTCGTGAGAGTCCCTTGGACTGCAAGGAGATTCAACCAGCCAATCCTAAAGGAAATCAACCCTGAATATTCATTGGAAGGACTGATGCTGAAGCTGAAGCTCCAATACTTTGGCCACCCGATGCGAAAAGTCATCTCACTGGAAAAGACCCTGATGCTGGGAAAGACTGAGGGCAGTAGGAAAATGGGGTGACAGAGGATGAGATTGTTGGATGGCATCACCGACTCAATGGACATGAGTTTGAGTAAACTCCTGGAGATAGTGAAGGACAGGGAAGCCTGGAGTGCTTCAGTCCATGGGGTCAGAGTCAGACAGAGCTTAATACTGAGCAACTTGACTTTCATAGAGTTGCACAGTGCACACCCAGCACACTTTTGCATGTGGTGGCCTGGCATCTTTCAGTGAAAAGCTTTTACAGTTCCAAGAATATGGAGGCTATCTTCTCAAGCAAATTGGGGCACACTGAGGCTGCTGATTAGCTAGAGAATTTTGACTTAGTCTTAGGTTTTATTCTCTCCATCCTGCTAACCAATATGATTAAAAACAAACAAACAAACAACTATGCCCTCCAGATAATGTGTTCTCACAAGGTATGTGTCCCAGATTCATTTTGAACAGTATCTAACTCCGTCTGATTAGAGTCTGAAAATCCCATTCCAGGTTACTTCACCACTTGATTGAGTTAAACTAATCTATTTACTGCCTGTCTCTTTTCAGTTCTTCCTGTCTGGCCAAGCCATGGCCTTAAATCTATCTATTCTCAGACTGAATCCTGGATCTCTCTCTCTGTTAGCTTTCTTAGCAACACATGGTTATGAATAAGGGGATGGTGACACAAAATGAGGCTGAAGATGTAGACAGAGGTCAGTCATAAGGAAAAAAGCCTTTGAAAGTTGTCTTTTTTTCCACCAGGAAATCTATACTTTTTTTTGTCAGTTTTATTGAGGTATGATCAACAAATAGAATGTGAGATATTTAAACTGTACATTGTGGTGATTTGGTATATGTATACACGGTGAAAGAATTCTCCCTATCGAGTTAATTAATTCACCTGCCGCTTCACATATTTATTTAATTCCTATTATGTGGGAGGAAGAAAATTTTGTTCTACCCTCTTGGCCAATTTATATTGTATATGACAATGGTATCAACTATAGTCACCATATTTTATATTAGATCCTCAGACTTTATTCATCTTACAGTTGAAAGTTTGTACCCTTTTGTCAGCCTCTCCCTATTTCTCCCATCCCGTAGCCTCTGGCACTGTTTTTCCACTGTCTAAGAGTTTGATTTTTAAAAATCTTTCACATATACATGATACCATACAATATTTGCCTTTCTAAGTTTGGATTGTTTCACTTAGCATAATGCCCTCAAGGCCCAACTATGCTACAGTTGAAAGTTTGTACCCTTTTGTCAGCCTCTCCCTATTTCTCCCATCCCGTAGCCTCTGGCACTGTTTTTCCACTGTCTAAGAGTTTGATTTTTAAAAATCTTTCACATATACATGATACCATACAATATTTGCCTTTCTAAGTTTGGATTGTTTCACTTAGCATAATGCCCTCAAGGCCCAACTATGCTGTTCCAAGTGGTAGGATTTCCTTCTTTCTTACGGTTGAATTCCATTATGCAATGGAATAATATATATACACACGTACACACACCACATCATCTCTATCCATTCATCCATTGATGGGCGCCTAGGTTGTTTCCATGTGTTGGCTATTGTGAATAAAGCCGCAGTGACCATGGACATGCAGTTGTTTCTTCAATATCCTGTTGTCATTTCTTTTGGATATATGCCTAGGTGTGGGATTGTTGAATCATATAGTAGCTCTACTTTTTCAATATTTTGAGGAAGCTCTATACTGTTTTCCATAGTGGCTGTACCAATTTACATTCCTATTGTGTTTGAGCAAGAGTTCCCTTTTCTCGTCATCCTTACTCAAAGCTTTCAGACAGGAGCCAGTCTTGAAGTAGTGTGAATTTTAAAAAGATCTCTAGCTGAGTTGTAAAGAATGAATTAGAGAGTAAAAGGGTGAATGCAGGGAGAAGAGTTAAAACCCTCTTGAACAGATTTACACAGAGTTGGGTGGTTTGGATTAGCAATGATGGAAATAGAGATGAGTAGATGGATTGGGAAAGGATTTTGGAAATAAAATTTATGGAACCTGGTAGTGTCTGGGTCTAGGGATTAAGACAAAGACAGAGATAAAGGAAGATCCTTGGTGATAGCTGGTGGATTGTAGTTATGTTTACTGAGATGGAAGCACCGTGGTGGTAGGAATGGGGAGGCAGGGGAGGGAGGGCAGGGAAAGACCCTAGGTTCAATTTGAAGTGTCTGCAAGAAAGATATTCAAGTGATAATGTTGAGCAAACATAAGATATATGGTTTGAGAGGTTATTAGTGCTAATTGAAGCAGACATGAAGTCCTTAAACTTTTAAACAATGCAGTATTTAATGACTGGGGGTGAGGTGGGGGAAAAATAAAGATGGCATAAAATGTAATAAAAATTTGTCTATTATCCATTTATGCTAATTCATGAAAAGAATATTAGTTGAAGATGGCAGAGGAGTAGGCGGACTGGAGTACATCTATGTCCACGGATACATCAGGAATACACTTCAGACACAGAAGTGCATGCAGAGCACCAGGTGAGAGCAGACAGGAGGACCTGACCAGAGGAGAAGGATATATGGAACCACACAAAACTCAGTAGGATGAAGGAACTAGAGGGAAAAGCAGGGTGTTAGTACGATGCACCTGGGTGGGCGAACTGAAGCAGGGTCTGATTCTCACATCCAGGCAATTGTCTGAGTCAGAGGAGAAATGTTTAAGGCTGAGGGAAACAGCTGATCTGTGGCAGCCTAAATGGAATGAGAATCAGACAGTCCTTGCCACAGCCATATCTACCACAGAGAGGGACGCGGAGTTTGGGGATCCTGGAGCAATCCCAGGGTGAGGGCTGCTGTTGACTGCGGAGAGGTGGATCAAGAGAAGGCGAGGGAGGAGACTGTGGCGGGAAATGCATGTGAGGGAAAGCCGCGCAGCCGCGGAAGCAAGGCGATAGCGCTGAGTCCTGCGCAGTGGGTGGAGCCATCACCATAGCTTCTCTCTCCGCACAGGCCAGCATCAGCAGCTGAGCAACAGAGAGCCTGGCCCATCAAACACCGGAGGCACTGGACTACAGAGCAGGATCCCACCCAGAATGCTCCTTTAAGTGACTGACGCGCTGATCTACCGAGTAGCTCCCCAACAAGGGTGTAATTGCCATTTGTCCAGGGTTCATCTTTGACGTCTCATTTTTGGATATTTGTTTTAATCTTACTTAATGCCATAACAAACCACTTGTAGAATCCTTATTCCTGAACAGAGATCAAGCCCAGAACCTTTGGAGTGGGAGCACTGACTCCAAGACCCTAGACTACCGGAGAACTAACCCTAGGGAATATCAAATAGTGAGGACTCACACAAAGCAAGACTTGAATACAAGACCCAGCATCACCCAACACCAGTAGCACCCTGTGCAGGATGCCTCATCTAAACAACAAACAAAACACAAATACAAACCCGATCATCAGCAGACAGCATTACCACCCCACTCAGCCTTGTCCATCAGAGGAAAAACAAACAAACAAACAAAAAAATCACCACAAATCTCACCCTATATGAAGCTTACAGAAACCACTGGACCCACCTTAGGAGGGCAGAAACCAAAAGAAAGAAAGAATTCAACGCTTGAAGCCTGGGAAAAGAAGACCTCAAACAAAGTAAGTTAAAAAAAAAAAAAAAGAAAAGAAAAGGCAGAGAAATACTACACAAATGAAGGAACAAGCTAGAAACACAGCAGCCCAAATAAATGAGGAGGAAGTAGGCAAGCTACCTGAAAAAGAATTCAGAATAATGATAGCAAGGATGACAAAAAACCTTGAAAACAAAATGGAGAAAATGCAGGAATCAATCAACAAAGACCTGGAAGAATTAAAGAATAAACATACAGAGACAAACAACACAATTACTGAAGTTAAAAATACTCTAGAAGGTATCAATAACAGAATAGCTGAAGCAGAAGAGCTAGTTAGTGAGCTGGAAGATAAAATGGTGGAAATAACTTCTGAAGAGCAGAATAAGGTGGAAAGAATGAAAAGAACTGAGGATAGTCTCAGAAACCTCTGGGACAATATCTAATGCACCAACACTTGAATTATAGAGGTCCCAGAAGACAAAGAGAAAAAGAAAGGGTATGAGAAAATTTTTGAAGAGATTATTGTTGAAAATTTCCCCAAGGTGAAAAAGGAAATGGTCAAGTCCAAGAGGCATGAAGAGTCCCATACTGAATAAACCCAAGGAGAAACACGCCAAGACATATACTAATTAAACTAACAAAGACTAAACACAAAGAAAGGATATTAAAAGCAGCAAGGGAGAAGCAACAAGTAACATACAAGGGAAACCACATATGCCTAACACCTGATTTTTCAGCAGAAACTCTGCAGGCCAGAAGGGAATGGCAGAATATATTTAAAGTACTGAAAGGGAAAAATTTACAACCAAGATTACAGTACCCAGGGCAAGGATCTCATTCAAAGTTGATGGAGAAATAAAAAGCTTTTCAGACAAGCAAAAAGTTAAGAGAATCAGTACCACCAAACCAGCTTTACAACAAATGTTAAAGAGACTTATATAGTCAAGAAATGCAAGAGAAGAAAAAAGATCTACAAAATCAATCCCAAACAATTAAGAAAATTACAATAGGAATATATATATATATATATCAATAATTACTTTAAATGTAACTGGATTAAATGCTCCAACCAAAAGACATAGCCTGGCTGAGTGGATACAAAAACAAGACCCATATATATGCTGTCTACAAGAAATCCGCTTCAGACCTAAAGACACATATAGACTGAAAGTGAGAGGATGGAAAAATATATTCCATGCAAATGGGAAAGCTGAAGTAACAATCCTCATATCAGACAAAATAGACCTTAAAATAAAGAAGATTACAAAAGATAAGGAGGGACACTACATAACGATCAAGGGATCAATCCAAGAGGAAGACATAACAACTGTAAATATCTATGCACCCAACACAGGAGCAACCCTGTCTCTTATACACATCTTCTACAAGAAATCCGCTTCAGACCTAAAGACACATATAGACTGAAAGTGAGAGGATGGAAAAATATATTCCATGCAAATGGGAAAGCTGAAGTAACAATCCTCATATCAGACAAAATAGACCTTAAAATAAAGAAGATTACAAAAGATAAGGAGGGACACTACATAACGATCAAGGGATCAATCCAAGAGGAAGACATAACAACTGTAAATATCTATGCACCCAACACAGGAGCACCTCAATACGTAAGACAAACACTTAACAGACATAAAAGGAGAAACTGAAAGTAACACAATAATAGTAGGAGACTTTAACACCCCACTCACAACATTGGACAGATCATCAAAACAGAAAATTAATAAGGAAACAAAAGTTTTAAGTGATACATCAGATGAGATGGATCTCACTGATATCTTCAGGACATTCCATCCAAAGGCAGAAGAATACACCTTCTTCTTAAGTGCACATGGAACATTCTCCAGGATAGGCCACATCTTGGGTCACAAATCAAACCTCAGTAAATTTAAGAAAATTGAAATTGTATCAAGCATCTTCTCTGACCAAAACCCTATGAAACTGGATATCAATTCAAGAAAAAAAAAATTGTAAGAAACACAAACACAGGGAGATTTCTGAAGCAACACATTTCTAAATAACCAACAGGTTACTGAAGAAATCAAAAGGGAAATAAAATTTCTAGAAACAAGTAACAATGAAAACACAACAACTCTAAACCTATGAGGTGCAATTAAGCAGTTCTAAGAGGGAAGATTATAACAATAGAGTCCTACCTCAAGAAATGAGAAAAACATCGAATAGACAATGTAACTTTACACCTAAAACAATTGGGAAAAGAAGAACAAAACAACCCCAAAAACTAGTAGAAGGAAAGAATCATAAAGATCCGAGCAGAAATAAATGAAAAAGAAATGCAAGAAACAATAGTATAGATTAAGAAACTTAAAAGCTGGTTCTTTGAAAAGATAAACAAAATTGACAAGCTTTTAGCCAGATTCAGCAAGAAAAAAGAATCAAATCAACAAAATTAGAAATGAAAAAGGAGAGGTTATAAAAGACAGTTCAGAAACACAAAGGATCATAAGAGACTATTATGAAAAACTATATGGCAGTAAAATGGATAACCTGGAAGAAACGGACAGATTCTTAGAAAAGGGCAATCTTCCAAGACTGAACCAGGAAGACATAGAAAATATGAACAATCCAATTATAAGCACTGACATTGAAGCTGTGATCACAAATCTCCCAAAAAACAAAAGCCCAGGACCAGATAGCTTCACAGAAGAATTCTATCAAGCATTTAGAGAAGAGCCTATACCTATCCTTCTAAACCTCTTTCAAAAACTTTCAGAGGAAGGAACACTTCTAAACTCATTCTATGAGGCCACCATCACTCTGATACCAAAACCAGACAAAGACAACACAAAAAAGGAAAACTACAGGCCAATATCACTGATGAACATAGATGCAAAAATCCTCAACAAAATTTTAGCAAACAGAATTCAGCAACACATTAAAAAGCTCATACATCATGATCAAGTTGGGTTTATTCCAGCAATACAAGGATTCTTCAATATATGAAAATCAATGTGATACACCATATTAACAAATTGAAAGGTAAAACCCATATGATCATCATTCTCAATGGATGCAGAAAGAGCCTTTGACAAAATTCAGCACCCATTTACGATTAAAACTCTTCAAACAATGGACGAAGAANCAAGAGAAGAAAAAAGATCTACAAAATCAATCCCAAACAATTAAGAAAATGACAATGCTGCTGCTGCTAAGTCACTTCAGTTGTGTCCGACTCCGTGTGACCCCATAGACGGCAGCCCACCAGGCTCCCCCATCCCTGGGATTCTCCAGGCAAGAATACTGGAGTGGGTTGCCACTTCCTTCTCCAATGCATGAAAGAGAAAAGTGAAAGTGAAGTCGCTCAGTCTGTCTGACTGTTAGTGACCCCATGGACTGCAGCCCACCAGGCTACTCCGTCCATTGGATTTTCCAGGCAAGAGTAAAATTATATATATAATTATATATATATATATATATAATTACTTTAAATGTAACTGGATTAAATGCTCCAACCAAAAGACATAGCCTGGCTGAATGGATACAAAAACAAGACCCATATACATGCTGTCTACAAGAAATCTGCTTCAGACCTAAAGACACATATAGACTGAAAGTGAGAGGATGGAAAAATATATTCCATGCAAATGGGAAAGCTGAAGTAACAATCCTCATATCAGACAAAATAGACCTTAAAATAAAGAAGATTACAAAAGATAAGGAGGGACACTACATAACGATCAAGGGATCAATCCAAGAGGAAGACATAACAACTGTAAATATCTATGCNCTGTCTACAAGAAATCTGCTTCAGACCTAAAGACACATATAGACTGAAAGTGAGAGGATGGAAAAATATATTCCATGCAAATGGGAAAGCTGAAGTAACAATCCTCATATCAGACAAAATAGACCTTAAAATAAAGAAGATTACAAGAGATAAGGAGGGACACTACATAATGATCAAGGGATCAATCCAAGAGGAAGACATAACAACTGTAAATATCTATGCACCCAACACAGGAGCACCTCAATACGTAAGACAAACACTTAACAGACATAAAAGGAGAAATCGAAAGTAACACAATAATAGTAGGAGACTTTAACACCCCACTCACAACATTGGACAGATCACCAAAACAGAAAATTAATAAGGAAAAAAAGTTTTAAGTGATACATCAGATGAGATGGATCTCTTTGATATCTTCAGGACATTCCATCCAAATGCAGAAGAATACACCTTCTTCTTAAGTGCACATGGAACATTCTCCAGGATAGGCCACATCTTGGGTCACAAATCAAATCTCAGTAAATTTAAGAAAATTGAAATTGTATCAAGCATCTTCTCTGACCAAAACCCTATGAAACTGGATATCAATTCAAGAAAAAAAAATTGTAAGAAACACAAACACATGGAGATTTCTAAAGCAACACATTTCTAAATAACCAACAGGTTACTGAAGAAATCAAAAGGGAAATAAAATTTCTAGAAACAAATGACAATGAAAACACAACTCTAAACCTATGAGATGCAATTAAGCAGTTCTAAGAGGGAAGATTATAACAATAGAGTCCTACCTCAAGAAATAAGAAAAACATCGAATAGACAATGTAACTTTACACCTAAAACAACTGGGAAAAGAAGAACAAAACAACCCCAAAAACTAGTAGAAGGAAAGAATCATAAAGATCCGAGCAGACATAAGTGAAAAAGAAATGCAAGAAACAATAGTAAAGATTAATAAATCTAAAAGCTGGTTCTTTGAAAAGATAAACAAAATTGACAAGCTTTTAGCCAGATTCAGCAAGAAAAAAGAATCAAATCAACAAAATTAGAAATGAAAAAGGAGAGGTTATAAAAGACAGTTCAGAAACACAAAGGATTCTAAGAGACTATTAGGAAAAACTATATGGCAATAAAATGGATTACCTGGAAGAAACGGACAGATTCTTAGAAAAGTGAAATCTTCCAAGAATTGAACCAGGAAGACATAGAAAATATGAACAATCCAATTATAAGCNATTTTTCACAGAAGTAGAACAAAAAATTTCACAATTCATATGGAAACATAAAAGACCCTGAATAGCCAAAGCAGTCTTGAAGAAGAATGGAGCTGGAGGAATCAACCTTCCCAACTTCAGATTATACAGTAAAGCTACAGTCATCAAGACAGCATGGAACTGGCATAAAAACAGAAATATAGACTAATGGAATAAGATAAAAAGCCCAGAAATAAGCCCATGCACCTATGGGTACTTTATCTTTGACAAAGGAGGCAAGAATATAGCATGGGGCAAAGACTGCCTCTTCAATAAATGTGCTGGGAAAACTGGACAGCTACAGGTAAAAGAATGAAACTGGAACAGTTCCTAACACCATACACAAAGATAAACTCAAGATGGATTAAATACCTAAATGTAAGCCCAGAAACTATAAAACTTTTAGAGGAAAGCATAGGCAGGACACTCAGGGACATAAATCAAAGCAAGATCCTCTATGACCCACCTCCAAGAGTAATGGAAATAAAAACAGAAGGAAACAAGTGAGACCTGACTAAACTTAAAAGCTTTTTCACAGAAAACTATAAGTAAGGTGAAAAGACAACCCTCAGAATGGGAGAAAATAATAGTAAATGAAAAAACTGGCAAAGGATTGATTTCCAAAATTTACAAGCAGCTCATACAACTCAATACCAGAAAAACAAACAACCCAATCCCCCCGCCCCCCAAAAAAGGAAAAAGACCTAAACAGACATTTCTCCAAAGAATACATACAGGTAGCTAACAAACACATGAAAAGATGCTCAACAATGCTCATTATTAGAGAAATGCAAATCAAAACTACAATGAGATATCACCTCATACCAGTCAGAATGGCCATCATCAAAAAGTCTGCAAACAATAAATGCTGGAGAAGGTGTGGAGAAAAAGAAATGTTCTTGCACTGTTGGTGGGAATGTAAATTGATACAGCCACTGTGGAAGATGGTATGGAGATTCCTTAAAAAACAAGGAATAAAGACACCATATGACCCAGTAATCCCACTCCTAGGCATATACTCTGAGGAAACCAAAATTGTAAAAAACACATGTATTCCATTGTTTATTGCAGCACTATTTACAATAGCTAGAACATGGAAGCAACCTAGATGTCCACTGACAGATGAATGGATGAAGTTGTGGTACATATACATAATGGAATACTACTCAGCCATAAAAAGGAATGCATTTGAGTCAGTTCTGATGAAGTGGATGAACCTAGAACCTATTATACAGAGTGAAGTAAGTCAGAAAGAGAAAGATAAATATCATATTCTAACACATATATACAGAACTAGAAAAATGGTGCTGAAGAATTTATTTACAGGGCAGCAATGGAGAAATAAACATAGAGAATAGACTTGTGGACATGGGGAGAGGGGAGGAGAGGGTGAGATGTATGGAGAGAGTAACGTGGAAACTTACATTACCAAATGTAAAATAGATAGCCAATGGGAATTTGCACTATGGCTCAGGAAACTCAAACGGGGGTTCTGTATCAATCTAGAGGGGTGCGGTGGGGTGGGAGATGGAAGGGAGGTTCAAAAGGGAGGGGATGTATGTATACCTATGGCTGATTCATGTTGAGGTTTGACAGATAAAATTCTGTAAAGCAATTATCCTTCAATAAAAAAATAAATTAAAAATATAAAAAGAATACTAGTTGAAGGTTTTGCTCACCTTGATATGCTAAGTGCTGAGGGAAGCAGTAAACTGAAGTTCCTACTCTCAAAGTTCCTGCTCTCAGTGGAAATTAGTTCAGAGTGTTGAAATAAAAGGTCAATGCTACCTTCAGAAAAAAAAAAAAAACACAGGTACAATTTGCTTGTATTTACTTTTTTAGACATGTCACATTGATATTGATTTTTCCGTTATTTTGTTGAACTTTACAGAAGTCCTCTACTGTCCAGTAGTGCTAAGTAATTTCCATAAAATGTTTATATTTAAATATTTAGAAATGCTGTTTGATGGAGTATTCTTTTATATTTTTCTTGAACTTTACTAGCCTCAGAAGTTCCCTAAATACTATCCACTAGATGAAGAGGCATGTCACAAGGAGAGACTTTTGTTGTATAACCCAAAATATACTTCATATAGCAGTTTTACAAATGTAATTTTAAAGTAGTCAATGGAATCCTTTCCAAAGATTTCAGCGAAAGTGAAAGTGAAGTCACTCGGTATTGTTCAACTCTTTGCAACCCCAAGGACTGTAGCCTACCAGGCTCCTCTGTCCATGGGTTTTTCCAGGCGAGTACTGAAGTGGGTTGCCATTTCCTTCTCCATCCAAAGATTTCAGTACAGAAAGCTAAATTCTATGGGAAAGTATGCTTTCCTTGAAAATCTATTTCAGTTGAAATCATGATGTATTATGTTCAAAGCAAGGAAATAATCTTGGCAGTAGAAATAGGGTGCTCTTCTTGTTCCAAAATACATTCACATATATTTTGGAAAACAAATCATAATTTCATTGAATATGACCAAGTTCTAAAATTTCCTTGTTTAGAAATGTCTAAATTTGCAAATATGCAGTGAAAGTTGGGTTGCTTTAAACCAAAGAAAATAAATAATTGATGACCCTATCTAAAGGTCTTTCTGAGAAAGGCTGACTTTGGGACTTTTAATAATGCTATATTGCTGATTATTACTGTAATATTAGTTGTTGACTATTAAGTTGTCAGTAACAGTTGGGGAGGGAGAGATTCATTCTGCTCAGGCAAATCAAAATCCTAAATATACATTATTGCGTGCTCAGGTATTCTGGGCATTGAGACAGGGTCTTGAGCCACAAAGTTCAAAAGATTCAAAAGTTCTTGATGCAGAGAAAATTTCTTTCCTCAGTATCTGTCTAGGAAACATATATGGATCTTAATGTGTTGTACGGTATACATGGCTGTGAACATTGATCAATACCCATCCATTCCTACCTATTTTAGGGATGTGGCTTACTTTTTCAGGTTTGAATAATCCTTTTATTTAGCTTTGCTAACAAGTGAAGTGTCATATTAACAAAATTTCTAATATTTTGGATAACTGATCTTAGTAATTAGTCAGTGTTCTTTTTAAGCAAACAGAAATTGCTCTTTGTATCTGAATATAGGGAATAGGACATTTCCCACCTGTCAGATAGGATAGGGAAGGGCAGGTCAAGAAGCCCACTGCCAATAATTATTTATTTTGTTTGCCCACCCAGATAGTGGGTGGTCGTTGAGAGCATGAACGATAATGCTGTGTGCTTCTCAGGCATTATCTGCTCAGCATCTGCCTATAACTGCCAGTAGAGAGTAACAGCCTCTTCTCTCCTCTAGAATGTCTCTAAGTGCCCCATTCCAATTCTCACGACCCCATTCTTCCCCAGTCAACACCCTAACTTTAGCGACTTGACAAAGTTCATTATCAATCCAACTTTCATAGTAATCCAGCCAACTATAGAATCACATTTTGGTTTTGATTTTCAGGTGTCTCAACCATGTAGCTACAAGAAATAAAAGGTTGTTTCAGGACACTCCTAAAGGCTCTTTGTTTCTCTGACTTCTTGAGAATTTAAAATCTTTCCTTCTATAAGCTGCAGTGTTGTATATTCAGTCAGCTCCCTGGTCCTTGTAAGAATGTCTATGAAACTTTCTGTTGTAATAGTCATTTAGTCTTCCAGTGCTTAATTCTCTCTAGATACTTAATTCTAGGGAACTAGAAGTGGAAATTTAAGGAATTTTGCCATGGCATGCTGTGCACCAAAAGTCTTAATTTTTACTAGCAATGAGGTTATTACTTCTTTTAACTTCCTTTAGATCACAGAACATATCCCAGATTCTCTTCTTTGAGGTTCTATTTTACTGAAGCTGCTGCCAATACCAAATGTTCTAACAACCAGAGTTTTATGATTAAAGCAGGAATCACTCTCTCTATTTCAAACATGAAGGGTTTCAAAAGAGGAAAGTAAGGACCTACAAACCGTCTTGAAAGGCCAGGGGATCAGAATCAGAGAAGCTATTTCCAAGAGTGCCATTCTGAAACACTGAAGTGGGTGAATCTTAAGAGCTCACCGAGACTCCTATATCTGCTGATTTGTCTGCATGAGAGGTTGGCAAACTATGGCCATGGGAAAAACTGACCTGCCTGTTTTTGTGCAGTGTGTGGGTGAAGAATAGATTTATTCTTTTAAGTGGTAAAAAAATCAATATTTGTGAGATGTAATTATATGGAATCCAATTTCAGTGTCCATAAATAAAGGTTTATTGAAACACAGCTATACTCACTTGTTTGTGTGTTATTTATGGCTGCTTTTACAGTGACAGAGTACAGTAGTTGTGACAGAGACTGGCCTGCAAAGACTAAACTATTTACTCTCTAGCCCTTTACAGAAAAGATTTGTTGATTCTTGGTCTATGGAGCTGACTGCAAGTACGTCTGCCAGATAATGGCTTCTCTTTCTCTTCTACTTTCCAAGTTTAATGAAAATGTCTCTCATTGGCAAGTCCTCATCATCACATGAGGAAAGTAATTTTGAGAAATGTCACCCTTGTGTCCTCTTCTGGATTGCAGAGAAGCAGTAGCCCTCAATTGACAACAAGCACTTGAGAATAGTCATAGTATGGTTGGTAATCCCCAAGACCACTTTTATGTTAAATGATTAGCTCGAAGGACTCACAGAACTCAGAAAAGCTGTTATATTCACTCTTATGGTTTATTATGGCAAAGGGATACAGATGAAAAGGATCAGAAAGCAGAGTTCCGGATAGACCACACATGAGTTTCTAAGTGTCTTCTCCCAGTAGAGTTACACAGTGATTAGTTTTCCCAGCAGTTACATGTCACAACATACATGAAGTATTTTCTATCATGGAGACTCAACCAAATCATGGTGTCTATGGTTGTTATTGGGGGTTAGTCACATTGGCATGATTGCCAATGTGGGTGACCTTATTTACTCAATCTTCAGCCCATTTAAGGGTCAATTGGTTACTGTTAATATATGGCACACCACACATCCCCTTAGATAAATACAAACTGTCAGCATAAATTATCTGGAGTGGCCCAAGGTCCTAGAAAAATGGAGATACTCTTTTTAGGCAGGATGGTGCAAAGTGTTAGAGATTATCTCTCAGGAACCAGACAAAGACCAAACTTTTCATTGGAATGTGCAAGATTTGGACAACCTAGGCCTGCTGAGATAATCCTTTATTCCAGTAATCAGTTCAGTTCAGTTCAGTCGCTCAGTCATGTCCGACTCTTTGTGACCCCATGAAGCGTGGAACACCAGGCTTCCCTGTCCATCACCAACTCCTGAAATTTACCCAAACTCACGTCCATTGAGTCAGTGATGCCGTCTAACCATCGTCCCCTTCTCCTGCCCTCAATCTTTCCCAGCATCAGGGTCTTTTCAAATGAGTCAGCTCTTTGCATCAGGTGGACAAAGTATTGGGGTTTCAGCTTCAACATCAGTCCTTCCAATGAACACCCAGGACTGATCTCCTTTAGGATGGATTGGGTGGATCTCCTTGCAGTCCAAGGGTCTTCTCCAACACCACTGTTCAAAAGCATCAATTCTTTGGCACTCAGCTTTCTTTATAGTCCAACTCTCACATCCATACATGACCACTGGAAAAACCA